>JACEIK010003215.1:66900-164662 GCA_018107945.1 Datura stramonium
GTTGTATTCACTTTGCTTTTGTCAATATGACTTTTGTTTTGTTGGAATTCGATTGTGGGATTTGGTACTTGTGTGGAGGTGAAACAAGGTATTGGAAATTTGGGATTGTTGTGTTTTCG
The DNA here is from genome assembly GCA_018107945.1 of Datura stramonium. Lineage (NCBI taxonomy): Eukaryota > Viridiplantae > Streptophyta > Magnoliopsida > Solanales > Solanaceae > Datura > Datura stramonium. The sequence continues at coordinate 67,020 of JACEIK010003215.1, forward strand.
GAGGGGAAATCGAAGGGCATCGCATCGATACGATGCATTCGGTGACGCCTTGTGTTTTGGATCTGTTTGGTTACGCTGGCTTCTTGCAGATATGGGGTATCTTTACATGGTATCAGAGCCAGGTTCATTCCCGTTTGGGCTCCTAGTCCACACGCCAGTCCGGCCTGGGTGTGAAGGGGGGTGTTAAAGTGGGTTAAAGTCCCACATTGGTTGGGGAATGGACTGATGGTTTGTTTATATGGACTTGGGCAATCCTCTCCTCTTGAGCTAGCTTTTGGGGTTGAGTTAGGCCCAGGTGTCATATCTTTACAAAGATCACCTAAATAAAATGAAAAACTAAAGCTTTTTCAACATTTATGCACAAAGGTGCAAAAATTATATAAAATACAAGTTAGCATGATGGGTATAAATATAAGCCACGCGCCAAGAATAAGTTTAATCTGCAGGTTTGAGGCTACTTCTATCAAATTTATAAAAATTTCATATAAACCCAAAATGACAACAACAAAACAAGAAGGTAAATCAGAAAATATTTTAAAAACTATCAAAAAGAAGAAGAAAGAATGCAACAAGTTCATATTAATTACCTATTACAAAGTGTAGGGTATGACCATGACATAAATACATATATTTTTTATATTGAGTCTGATTAATGGTACAGATCTTCGTTAGAGAATTTTGTATAAATATTATTGTAACCGGTAGAAGTTTAGAAGATGAAAATGTAGTATATGAAATAATAATTAAAAAAATATAAATGTGTAACCTACAATAATTACTGACAGGTGAAACAATCCTCCTCATTTACTCGGTTCAATGAATGACATCCTCCTCATTTACTCCGCTCAATGAATGACTTTATCCATTTTTTTATTTTATTTATATATATATATATATATATATATATATATATATATATTATATATTGGATATTTGATGGTAAAATATTACTATTTAATTAGATATTTATTATATTATCAATTTATATAAAGGCAAAATTATAATCCAACTTTTAAGATAGGAGTTTTCACTCTAGTATAATATTGTGCATTAAATAATAATAATAATAATATATTATAAAAAAAAAAAAACCCCAAAAACCAAAAAAAATATATTATTATTGTTTTTGTATTATTTATTAGTTATATTTTTTTATTATCATTATTATTTATTATTATTTATTTATTTATTTTAACTTTTCACTTTTTGACTTTCCACTTATATAGTAATTAATTTTGGACACGTGTCTTTGCACGTGTACCTCATGTAAATTTCGCGTATTCGCACGACATGCAGTAATGATATATCATGGTGAAAGATGATAAATATAATTTATAATCAAACAATATTGATAACATAAGCAGTAAAAATAAAAAAGGTAAAAAATAAAAAATATAAAAAAACTAAAAAAAATAAAAAAAATAAAATATTTAAATATTAAAATATGAAATTGACTTAGATTAATGTTTGTAATCATTAAGAAACAATTAAATAATATTCTCTTTAACTCTTGTCGGTTATATATCAATATATTATACCCAAAATGGGAAGCCCCCCGATTACCATTTTCCCCTATAATAAATTATAATATAATAAAATATCTAAATATATAATAATATTTTACCATTTATAAAAATAAAAAATTAAAAAAACTCAAAATTCATAAAAAAAAAAAAACCCCAAAAACAAAAAACAAACAATATAAAAAATATAAAAAAACTAAAAAAAATAAAAAAAATAAAAAAAATAAAATATTTTAATTAAATAATTTATCGTTTTTTTTTTTTTGTAAATTAAATAAAAACATTAATTCTCTATTATGACAATTATAGATTTCTTATTTAATTTAATAGTCTAATAGTATTTGATTGTATATTTACTTTTTAATACATAAAATATTATTGAAATACTTTTAGATTGAAGGGCAAAAATGGTAATGCAACTTTTAACTTGAGGGCTTCCCACTATATATAATAATATGATAAATATATAATCATGGATATGATAAAATAATAATATTTAATTATTAATATTGATAATTTTATCTATTGCGATATTTTTTAGTGAAGGGCAAAATGATAATCTAACTTTCAACTTAGAGGCTTCCCACATATATCATACTAGCTTCGGACACGTGCTTCCACGTGTATTCACATCAAGAATTAAATATAGAATATGATAAGTGTAAATGCCAAATGATTGAACTGGAGTTTTGGTTACATTAGTTTACGTATCATGCTTGGTGACGACAGCATAATGCGTGATAGGATCACCAAAATAAAATGGAAAAACTAAATTTTTTCAACATTTATGCGGAAAAGTGCTAGAATTACATAGAATACAAGTTACCTGATGGGCATAAATATAAGTCACACGCCAAGAGGTTTAATCAGAAGTTTGAGGTCAAGCTCTATCAAGTTTATAGAATTTCCTACAAACCTAAAAATCCAACAACAAACAAGAAGGTAAATCGATATTTGAAAAACTATCAAAAAGAAGAAGAAAGAATGCAACAATTTCATATTACATATTAAAAAGTAGATTATGATCATGACACAAAGACATATATTTTTCATATCAGTATGTTTAATGGCACAAGATCTTCATTAGATGATTGTGTATAAATATTATTATAACCGTAGAAGTTTTGAAGATGAAAAGGTAGTATATGAAATAATAATTAAAATATAAAAGTGTAATTAACCTACAATACCACGATTGTGTGAAACAATCCTCCTTACTTTCTGGGCTCAATGAATGACGTTATTCATTATATATATATATATATATATATATATATATATATATATTAAATCACTTAATCATAAAAAATATAAAAAAACTAAAAAAAATAAAATATTTTATTTTTTTTATTTTTTTTATTTTTTTTAGTTTTTTTATATTTTTTATATTGTTTGTTTTTTGTTTTTGGGGTTTTTTTTTTTTTATGAATTTTGAGTTTTTTTAATTTTTTATATTATGATTTTCAAATATTAATAGAATTATATTTATTAATTTATTTATTATTATTTTTTTACTTTATTTATTTATTTTAACTTTTCATTTTTGGCTTCCCACTTATATAGTAATAAATATATAAATATGATATGATATGATAAAATATTAATATTTAATTATATATTAATTAAATTTAATTTAGTGGAGGGAAAATGGTAATCTAACTTTAACTTAGGGCTTTTCACTTATTATTATTATTATAAGTGGGAAGCTAAAAGTGAAAAATTAGATTACCATTTTACCCTTTCACTAAATTAAATTTAATTAAATACATAATTAAATATTATTTTTATATCATATCATATCATATTTATATATTTATTACTATATAAGTGGAAAGTCAAAAAGTAAAAAGTTAAAAGAAGAAATATATATAAGAAATAATGATAAAAAATAAGAAATAATAAATAATAAATAATAACAATGATGATGATGATGATGATGATAATAATAATAATAATAATAATAATAATAATAATAATAATAATAATAATAATAATAATAATAATAATAATAATATATCATATATTAGTGGAACCAAAAAATGAAAATTTGCATTATCATTTTGCTCCTCTACTAAATTAAAAATTTAATTAAATACATAATTAAATATTATATTTTGTCACGCCCCCACCTTGGGAGGCATGATCGACACCTAATGCCACACTAGGAGCTCGGGCCGATCAATGGCATAGGCACTCGTGCCTAATGTAATGACTCCAAAATCAAGAAAACAAACCGGTTATACCGATTGTAAATACACTCTCGGGCCCACAAGACCACATAACACTTGTAAAATAAAACAACCAACCTACCAACATAACAACAATAGGGATCCTATGAGACCGACAAGACCACCATGTTGTTCATTATAACAAAATGAAACAAGCAACTATATTATGCCCTACATGGCTAACGCATAAAATAAGACATATAGCGTGGGACCCCACATGGCCAACACAATCAACTAATCGAATACTGCTGTCCGCAGCTCTAGGAGTGAAAATATTAGCCTGGACAAAAATCTAAGATACCCAAATGCTATACAAATAGAAGATGTATAAACTCTACAACCCGGCACCTAAATGAAAGGAGCGGCCAAACTGGCACTCGAATAGCCGCTAGGAGATTCACACCGTCTCGTTTGAAACCCGCAAGCAAGTATGCAACACCCTATAGTTAGGCGCCGTACAATATTTACCGAATATATAAGGTAGTAATAAAATCTGGATAGAAGCCGATAAAGAACCGAAATTGAATAGAAAGAAGGGGCAGGTTAAGCTCCGTATGCTTTCTTATCCATAACCCGCATCTAGTAAAATACGTATATGAGCGAAATTGTACGAATATACATTCATAGGCTATAGGTTGCAAGAAAGTATACAAACAAGAACCTAACCTGCCCCCATAAGACTGAAGGTGCAAGCAACACGTAAATAACCTACCGGCCCCCATAAGCCCTGGCAAGACAATTCAATCTATATACCCCTATTCGTGTTCCTAGGATTCTAATGTACTTCAGCCAACCTACCTCCGACTTTTGGGTTCGCATCTAAGCCCGTTGACTCCTATAGACCGTGTTCTAGCTCATTAGGCCCTTGTAATCGCATCCGGCACACAAGGTTCGATAGAGGGTCGCTGATGCTAATACGTCATAAAAAGGGGTCCATATGTGGATGGACGTAACTATGTCCTAGGCCTCGAGTATGATTCCTCTGAACATCATATAACTCCTTGAGCAATCAGCCTGTAGGCGATGACATTATCATATAGCTCGTTCCGAGCGATCAATTTCCCGTAGGTGATGACAATTAGCAATCCCGAAGTTATCAATGGAAGGCTATCTTAGGTGGGTTAATCCTAACCAATATAATCGCACTTGGTCTCAATCTATCCACTCAAAAGGTATATCCGCCTGAGGCCTAACGCGAACGCTACTCGCCCTAGGATAGTCTATATAACTACCAACGGGCACACCCAGCATGCTTGCATCCATCGTAGGATCCCGTAGTGACTAATATTTAATGGTCTAGACTGGTCAGGAGAGATTCGAGTGGCCTAAACGACATCAATGTCATGCTAAGAGAATTATAGCTCATGTTTGAAATCAGAAGGTCGCGAACGACCAAACCATTTAGCTCCTCGCCTAGAACAACTATAGGGATGCTACTTAATCGGACATGCTCCTGAGCAAATGCCCCTAAACTTCCTGTTTCAAGAGGTTTACTATAATTCTTATCCCGAAGGTAATACTATGATATTGTGGTTCTAGTCTCTTAGATCTTAACTCGGGTCCTGCTCGCATTTCATATGACTCCTCTGGGCAATTCATAGCCTCATGTGTTTATCTCGGACCTAGACATTTGCCGCAACTTGTACCCGAGTATCTATAAGAGCGAGTCAGCATTGGCCTCGCATTACTACTAATAAGGTTACCTCCTTAGGTATCCACTGCCCATTCCGACTTGTATAACCTGGATGACTTCTTGGGCACCCGTATGACAAGAACTAAGTCGATCGCAACTAATAGTCACTAGTGGTAGCTAACTAAATGGAAGGCTATCACTCATTTCATTGGGCAATCCTAGTGTCACTGACTCTAGGGTAAGACCATCCTATTCAAATTCTGCCCCGGGAGGCGTCAAGATACGCCGACGCCTCGGACGAGCTTACCTACACATGTGCATCAAACCGAAAGCTATATCACCCGGGCCGCGCCGACGTTGTCCAACTTAGATCCACCCAACAGCTAACCTAAACTTCTAAGGCCTTTGGGATGACAACGAAACATCGAATTCTACTAGTACTATGAATAGAGGAACAAAGAGGAGTTTCTATGACGCTTCTAGCATGAGTCGACTTAACATACTTTTTCCAATGAGGGATACCGCAATACACTCAATACGTTTCTAGCAGCTAACCACAACCAATATGATCTAGGCTAAGGATGTAAAGAAATTTCAATCACGATATACTTATAATCTACTAACAACGCTAGTTACAACATATAGTATAGTTATTCCTATTCATGAACATAGGTCGTATCATTATACGATGAGAATAACTTGCCGAAGGGATAAGCCTTAACATACCTCGAATGCCGACTTCGTTCACCCGGAATGCTTTCCAACCTGAGCCAAAGAATTCCACTCATTTTTAGCCTTTATGCCGAGAGAATAAAGTTATTTTCAATACTAAATTTAGTGAACAACGATATTTTTCAATAATAATAACAACTATAATTCACCTCATTTAATCCTCTGCCGAAAACCCACAATTTCTCGAGAGCTTAGATGGGATAATCGCTTACCTATTGTTTGTGGCCGTTTAGAATCTAATTTGGAGCAATTCGACAACTTTTACTCCTACGAGTTCCGTATACTCCGTGCAAATTTTCAATAAATAACTTCGCAGAGATGCTTCCCGTAGGCCTAGAACTTGTTTCCCGAAGTTAATTTGCATTTGGACAAAATAGTTTATAGCGTAATCCGACCAAAAATACTCAAACCCACGCCGCTTCTCTCTATTCGCCGAAGGAAATATCCGTGGAATGTTTTAAATTGGCCAAGGAGGAATTATATATAGCTAGGGAGATGGTAGGGGTGGCGCGCGCCCTGTAGTGCCTAAAAATGGGCACGACGTGCCATCCATCATGTCAAGAAGAGAGCGACGCGCCGCCCATGCCTCCCGAGGGTGTGGCGCGATGACGCTACTGGGGCGCCGCCAAGCTTATCCTCCGCCGCCTCACCTCGCACTGGCCCATTCATTCTCCGGGCTTTTTTTCATATGCGTTGCACTCAAAAATTCGACATACATACGAACGCATCGATTAAATGATAGAAACTCATGGGGTGTAACATCATCACCCCTTGGGAATATTCGCCCTCGAATGTGATCCAACCTCAAAAGGTCCCGTCCTACACCTTTACTTGGAAAAATTTGGGCAAGTATCCTTGTGATATGGACTATTCGGAAACCTAAAACGCGTAAAAGTCCAACATGCACGCCCTGCCGTGACGCTACTTGCAACTCAAACATAATCCTCTACCATATACGTAAACAACTCGATAATAATAACAACGTAGTAACTATACATAACTTCAACTACCTTTCCTTAACTACAACTATCCGGGTTTGTACACTATCATCGTAGAACCTGGAACAACCGAGGATACCCAACTTAACGTCATCTTCAAATCTTCTTAATTTATCTCAATAACCCTTGTTTTTCTTTAAGATTCTAATAGATCACATCCTTGATCCTCAAGGTAGCCCTTACGAATTCGACAATCTAGTATAACCGTTGAGCCTCCACGTGTGAGGGCTTTTTCTATAACCTCGCATCCTCAACTAGGTCAATCTGAGAAAAGGTATCCTATGCGCTTGTGTAACATTGACTAATAGATCTTATCCCCAAAGACAACTATATCTCATAAGATACTTGGCCAATTCTCTCGGAGGATCCTAAGATAGCTTAGTGAATCTAGGGCCGGGCTTTCCTTCCTTATCGATCTCATAATGCCTTCTTTTTGGCAAAATCTTAGGACTACCCATTGTTGCTTCAACCTCTAAATACCTATGCCATACATTAGAGTAGGACTTCGCACTTCGGGGTTGCCTGTGATATCTTCTAATGAGTTTAACTTTTTTTCCCGACCAATGTATGCCCAGTTCGGTTGTCATCCCTAACTTACCTACTTCAGGCCATCATATAGGGGGCATGCACTTCAAACAGAACACATCTCCAGCATCCGAAAGTTGTGTGCTCGCTGGCCATTTCTCTCGGATGGGAAGTCAGACTTAAATACCATGCATCCTAATCTATTCTAAAAGCCTTTCCAAAACCTAGTTATGAGCTATACCCTTTGTCGGAAGTTAACAGACACCGAGACACATAGCAGGAATATTTCTTTAGTATTTACTCCAAGATAATCTCTAGCCGAAACTTGTTCCTGACTCAAGAAGAGGTGTGTGTTGATCTCTTAGTTTTTCAACAATGACCCCAAAAGGGGCCTATGTTTACGCTCTCGGTACGAGGTAACCCCAGGTTATATTCATATTAATCTACTTTCCATTTCCAATGTGCACGACTATTCCCGACTAGCCTCGCTTCGATTTCTAATGTCCAACCTCTCTTTGTCACATCGGATCTTTATGCCACAACTTGATAATATCCTTCTTCTTATGCCACCGTAGGTCTCTTTTTATAACCTAATGCATTTTTATCAAACTTCCGGGTGGAGGGAATAACGAACATGGTATACCTATGCCACAATCTGCTAAAGAAGTCCTGCCACATTTGGAATGCGTAGCCCACCTCTGGGTCTCAAGACTTTTCCCCCTACTATCTCGGGCGCTTCCAAGTGACTCCTCCCGACGAAGCCTTATCCCCCGGCCGCACCACACTAGGTCTCTCTATCATCACTCCTTTGTAATACCCCTGAAAGTGCCTAAGATTAGACCTAGGATAAAAAATAGAAGTTGGCCGAACACCGAGAAAATGTTGCAGACTACGACCGCTAAATCCGGGACATTGTTTTTCCAACCAACGACCCATTGGGAGCACTCGTGGGAAGGGCCGTGTCTGGTGATAGTGGGAAACAACGACTGATAACTACTCATTGTTAAACAACGAGTCATTGTTTGTAACCATGGTGGGTACTAGACTTCGGCATTAGGGATATGATCTAGTCATCCCACGACCCGTCATGAGTAGTAACGATCCGTGGACACGAAGCTTTGGGATATGTAAAATTTCTAATGGACTTAACGGAAGGAAAACGACTTGTTGGATGAAGTAACGAGTCATGGTGAGGCTCATTGTCGTGGAGAAGTAAGAATCTCAAGGGGAACAATGATCGAATCAACGATCTATTAGATGAAAGGACGACTATTCCTATAGAGTCATGGGTTGAATCCAAGATCAGGATTTGGCAAGGCATATGACTACTAGACACCACAAGTTGTGGTAACGACTCATTGGTACGTCCGTTAGATCGTCGCGTATTTTTGCAGTATTGCTAAAGGTATTTTCATTATTCCTACGCTCTAAGGCCCTAAACTACGTCGTTTTATGTTATTTTATGAGTATGTTAAGATAGGTTAAGCCCTCCTAACCTATTCATTCTCATGCATGCAAAGTTAGGAAGATTTAAGAGTGATCAAGCTAGTTCTCAAGCTCTTCTTCACTAATTTTCCTCGCTTTCAAGGAGGGTTGAAATTTCGATTCTTACCAGTATGTAGGATTATGAATGGGTGTTTTTCGTTCACACACATGCTCAATCTCTCCTAATTTATGAAATTTGATAAAACTCTTATGGATTTTACTTAAATCTTGAGGAATTTCAATGATCTATTAATGGGTTATTTTCTTTTGTGATTTATATTATATTTTCGAATTATGACTTATCTACAACTATTTTGGATTATAAAATTATTGGATTTCAATTTCTACCGAATTAAGTCTAATTACATGTTCTATGATGAATCGAGTTATGATCTTTACTTAAATTATTGATATTCATAAATCCATCATGATTTGTGATTTGAAATATGAATTTATTCAAATACTCATTATGATTTGATGATTTTCAAAGTATATGCATGATCTACAAGTATGCATGAATCCCATGATTTATGAATTATGTTTTGGCTTTAATTAATGGGCCTTGTTTCATGGCTAATTCACGTATCTACAAGCATGTTTACGATTATCATGATTTAAATTAGCCCATCAATCTCATGCATATACTATGAGCACTATATATATTTTGGGAGTAGTATTTAACACCGAGCAGGTTCGGCATAGGTTCGGCCACTTGACTGGAGCAACTACGTGCCACCGTGAGGGACATGTTGGGACCTCCCTTGTGACTACTGTGACTAAAATGGCCATTTTCATGGTGATATCACACCTTTCATGGTTCTACCCTTGGCAAGGTGCGAACGCTCCCAACTAGGTATAGGTCGAACTTCATGTGTGCTTGTAAGGGGTATGCTCTGCTATGAGAGAATTTCACCTGCTCCTCATGATTTATGTATGCTTATGATAACAGTATTGGCTCGAGTCATGTTCAATAAAGTTTTTCATGATTATAATTACGTATTGTATTACGAATGTTTCAAACTCGAGCCTTATGTTATATTACGATAAATATGTTTTGAGTACGTTGTCCTATTCTTATGATTCTTTTATGAGTTTTATATATTTTAAATGTCTCTGTTTATCTTGCATACTTGATACATTCCACATACCGACCGCATACTTCTATGTTGTATCGTTTCATGATACAAGATCCGTCTCTCAGCTCATCTCCACGCAGTCCATTCGTAGTAGCATCCATCCCTTTTGGTGAGTCCTCATGTTACGAGGGCCATGTTCGGTACCTTGATGTTCTTTTGTTTCGGTCTTGCCAAAGTTAGTTGGAGATGTTGTCCCATCAATCCATCTAACTGAGCAGAGGCTTTCGACCAATAGTAGTACTCACTGCATGTATGTTAGTATCTTCCGCCTATCATGCTATGTTATATTACATTTATCTTCCTCTATATCGTATGTTCGCATACCGCCTTAAGTGATATGAAGTTAGACATATGCTTAATGCCATGGGTCGACTTGGGGCGTCTCTAGGTTTCTTGTCCCGTGTTACGATTGCCCACGTTCGGGTCATGACAAACTTGGTATCGTAGCACAGGTTTGAAGTTTCCTAGGGTGTATGAAAGCCATGTTAAGTAGAGTGTTTTGTATGGGGTGTGTGAAGCGCTGGCCACACTTATGACGAAGAGGCTATGGGACGTTTAGGAAATGTTCCTCTTTTCATGATCTATGTCATCGATGAAAAGTCTTTCTATCCTTCTAATTCGTGCTATTCGTGATTGCGTAATAATGGCTCCTTAAGAATGAATGGTAGGAGAAATGGAAATGGTGAAGTCCACGAGGATGGCAATGGACATGGGCATGGCATCATCAAGCCCTGCCTGGCCAGAGCACCCTGCATACCAGAGCGCTTGCCCACGCGAGTTTCGGCGCCTATCCCGAAAGGCCGGCGCACTCCTTGATCGCTTAGGTCAATCAAACAGGTTGCTGCGTATATTCTACAAAATGGGAATGCGGTGGAGGCTCGCGGCCGAGATTTCTTGAGGATGAACCCCGGAGTTCCTTGGCTCCAAGGTAGACGTGAGGATCTACATGAATTTATCGACAAGATTATAAAGATCAACCTGTGTTATGGGGGTGAGAAATGGAGAGTATGTTGATTTGGCCTCCTATCACCGGGCGGGGGTGGCGCATATATGGGTCAAGCAATGTAGAGATGCTAGGCAAGGTGCAGCTCCTATAGGTTGGGAAGAGTTTTACGCGACATTTCGTGACGGCTCTTTCCCTCGTGAGATGAGGGAACTAAAGGTGATGAGTTTGTAAACATGAAGCAAAAAGGTGACATGTCGGGTCAGAGTATGCTTTGGAGTTCGACTCCATTTATCCAAGTATGCGCCGAGTTGGTGGCAGCACTCGAGGGCTCCAAAGTGAGCCGATTTGTGCATGGAGTGGCGGACACTGGATAAGGATTGTAGGACGCCATGTTGCCAAGATATAGATTTTTACCACATAGTGTTGCATGCTCAAAAGATGAGCCGTTGTATCGTGTAAGTGCAGAGAGGCCAAGAGGGCTAGACAAACAATTATGGGACTTCTTAGGCTAGATCGGGGGTGGACAATGCTAAAGGGCCTCAAGACAAGTCTTTTGCTCTAGCACCACGCGCCCGCACACCATTTAGATCACGAGGGGATCGAGGAGTAGGGCCGCATATCTCAGAGACCAGGTGGTATGCATAGAGCGCATTTTTCCAAAATACTGTGCGAGGTGCGTAAGAATCACTCTAGAAGGTACTGGTTGGCGTAGATGCTTGTTTCATGTATGGCAAACCCGGACACCGACTTAAGGATTGCCCTTCAAAAACTGCATCGGGCAAGGAGCCTTATATACCAATATCTAGCTCACTCGCTTCCAAAGAAGATGTCCCCCTCAACAGTGGTGCCTCGGACTAGTTCAACCCAAATGGGTCGCCAAAATAGGTTCTATGCCCTCGTAACCTATTAGGAGTAGGAGACTTCAATCAGATGTGGTTAATGTATGTTACGCGATGTTTCATCTTGATGTTTATGCTTTATTAGATCCAAGGGCTACCTTGTCTTACATACCTTATATTTCTAGTAGATTTGGAGTTAGTCCCGAGACTCTATTAGAACTATTTTTAGTTTCTACTCTTGTTGCCGAAGTTGGTGGTAACTAGGCGTGTATAGAGGGTGCCCTGGCCAATATATCAGGAGGCAACTTTTGTAAACCTTGTAGAGTTATCCATGATCGATTTTGGATATTATTCTTGGAATGGGATTGTTGTATGCATGTTATGCTTCGCAACAGGTAGATACCGTGTCAGTGGGAGTTCCATTTAAGGTGAGTCACTCTTGGAGTGGAAGGGTAGTTCGTCGTGCTTGTAGGTCATTTCATTTCCTATCTTAAGGCTAGGAAGATGATCTCCAAGGGTTGTATGTACTGTCTAGTTAGGTTAAGAATGCTGAGGTTCTCGAGACCCCGACTATCCACGCCTCTAGTGGTGCGTGAGTACCCAAAAGTGTTTCGATGATTTACCAAAATTCCTCCCGAGAGGAAAATTGATTTTGGTATTGGACCTCCCCGCCCAAACGCGTTCTCATATCTATCCCTCCTTACAGATGGCTCAAATGAGCTGAAGGAGTTGAAGGACCTATTAGATAAGGGTTTCATTAATCGAGCAAGTCTCCATGGGGTGCACCAGCCTTATTTGTTCCGAAAGAAGGGATGGTTCCTCTTCGATGTGCATTGACTATTGGCAATTGAACAAAGTCACTGGCTAAGAACAAGTATCCTTTACCTCGTGTAGATGATTTATTTGACCACTCTAGGGTGCCAGTGTTTCTCAAAGATAAATCTCATATTCGGTATGATCACTTTAGAGTTCGAGAGTGATATCCTAAAGACATCCTTCAGATGCGGTATGGTCATTATGAGATTGTAGTTATATATTTTGGACTAACGAATGCTCCTCAGCCTTTATGGACTTGATGAACACAAAGGTGTTCAAGACATACCGGACATATTCGTGTCGTGTTCATTGATGACATCCATATGTACTCTTGGAGAGAGAGGAGCATGCTTATTTGAGGGTGGTACTATGGACTCTCAAGGATCGCCACTATATGCCAACGCTAGCGGCGAAGTTTTTATTGAACTCATAGGTTTTTGGGCCTTGTGGTATCGAGTAAGGGCATAAAGATAGATTCTTAGGAAAATTGAGGCGGTGAAGATTGGCCTAGATCGGTGAATACTAGATATTCAAGTTTCTAAGTTTAGCCGGCTATTATCGAAGATTTGTTGAGAGTTTCTCATCTACTACAAAGCACCTTGACCAAATTGACTCGTAAGAAGTGAAGTTCCAATGGCCGAGGCTTGTGAGAAGAGCTTCAAGAGTTGAAGACTCGGCTTACCTCAACAACGGTGTTGACCCTACCCAAGGGTACCGATGGGTTCGTAGTGTAATGGGTGGATGCTTCAAGGATCGTACTGAGGATTATGCCAAACCATATCCAAGAGTTAGTTAGATATCATGGATTGCCCTTATCCATCATTTCGCATGAGGTACCAATTTACTCTCGCCTTTGGAGGTCTTTTCAAAAGGGGGTTGGGTACGCAGATTAAGTCAAGACAACATTTCACCCGAAAATGGATGGTCACAGAAAGGGGTATACCCGACCTCGAGGACATGTTTAGGGAATCCGTGATTGCAGCAGATCAAAGGTGGTTGAAGATCACTTGCCCCTAATCAAGTTTGCCTACAATAATAGTTATCACTCTAGTATTCGAATGGCGTCGTTCGAGGCTCTCTACAAAGAGGAGATGTAGATCTCCCATCTGGATGGTTTGAGGTTGGTGAGGCGGCACCAGTGGTCGAGTCTGCCCAGAGGCAATGGAGAGGTTCGCTGATAAGAGACCGTTGAAAACTCGCCCAAAGTCGCCAAAAGTCTTATGTGGACTTGAGAAGAAGAGAGAATTAGAATTCTGAAGTCGATGATTGGGTATTTCGAGGGTGTCTCCTACGAAGGGAGTGATGCGGCTTGGAAAGAAAGGAAAACTTAGTCCCCCGCTATGTTGGCCTCATCGAATGTGGAGAAAAGTTGGTAAGGTGGCGTATGAATTGGAGTTGCCTTCGGAGTTATCTTTCGTGCATCCTGTGTTTCATGTATTTCTTTGAAGCCAAAGTTTGGGTGATCCAGCGCTCTAGTTTTCCGGTGGACAAAGGTTGGTGTGAAAGACAATCTTAGCTATGAGGAGGTTCCTGTGGAGAGACAGATCAATGTTTGGAGTCTAAGGAGCAAGGAAGTAGCTTCATTTAAGTATTATGGAGGAATCAACATGTTGAAGGAGCTAGATGGTAAGCCGGTTGATGGAGATGGCTAGATAATCTACATTTGTTCTCACCGGCTCGGGCCCAACTTGAGGTATTAGTTTTGCCCTAAAACTCTATTTAGTTTTCTAGTTCGCCGTTCAAGTTTCTTTTTATGTATGGATGTGTATGTGAATCATGAAACGCTCAACTATGTAGTTTTAAATGAGATAGTCATTTTGTTAGTTTTAGCTTAAATAATCATTATTTGGGCAATGATTGCATGTCTCGTTTCTCGTATGTTTCCAACATTCGAGGATGAATATTTTCAAGGGGGATATAATGTAATAACCCGAAAGTACCTAAGATTAACTGGGATCAAAAATGGAAGCTTGGCCGAAAACTCGAAAAATGTTGTAGGAAAACACCCAATCTGGACGTTGGTCCAATCAATGACCCATTGGGAGTAGTCGGGAAGGCCAGTTTGGTGACATGGGAATAACAAGTACGTAATGATTCAAGCGTTAAACAACGAGTCGTTATTTGTAACTGTGGTGGGTACTAGACTCCTTATTAGATAGAGATATGATTTTGCCATCTCACATCGCCAGCAGTTGTAACGATTCAGGGTAATTCAGTCATTGTGGGGGCATATGTAAAATTTCCAAAAGGGACCTAACGGAAGGAAACCACAACTCGTTGGATGAAGTAACGAGTCGTGGTGGAGGTCGTTGTAAGGAGGAGTGCAGACCAAGGGGAAAACAACGATCGAATCAACAATCCGTTAGATGAAAGGACGACTCATCCTCAGAGTTGTGGGTTGAATCTAAAGACGAATTTGGTAGTGCATATGACTGGAGATACCATGAGTCGTGGTATCCTCCAATGACTCGTTGGTACATCTATTAGATTGTCTAGTGTAGATTTTTCAAGGTATTTCATTAAGGATATTTTTCATGTAATTCCTACACTCTAAGTGCCCTAAACTATGTCATTTTATGTTATTTTATGAGTATGATAAGATAGGTTAAGCCTTGCAATCATTCATTTCCATGCATGTAAAGTTAGGAAGATTTAAGAGGATTAAGCTAGTTCTCAAGCTCTCTTCTTTCATCAATTTTCCTTGGGCTTTCAAAGAGTTTTGTACCCTTGATTCCTCTTCCGGTGTATGTAGGATTATGAATGGGTGTTTTTGTTCACACCCATGCCCACCCTCCTAATTTATGAAATTTGGATCAAAAATCTTATGGGGCTTTACTTAAATCTTGAGGAATTCCAATGGTCTATTAATGGGTTATTTTCTTTTGTGATTTATACTATATCTTCCGAATTATGATCGATTCTACAACTATTTTGATTATAAAATCATTAATTTCCACTTCACTAAATTAAGTCTAATTAAGTATGTTCTATGATGAATCGTAGTTATGATCTTTACTTAAATTATTGATATTCATAAACCCATCATGATTTATGATTTGAAATAAATTTATTCAAATACCCATTATGATTTGATGATTTGCAAAGTAAGTGTATGATCTACAAGTATACGAATCCCATAATTTATGAATTATATTTTGCCGACTTCCACTAGGCTTGTTTCATGGCTAGTTCATGATTTACAAGCATTTTTAAGATTATCATGATTTAACTAGCCCATGAATCTCATGCATATTATACCATGATCACTATATATATTCGAGTAAAGGGACAACATCGAATAGGTTCGGTATAGGTTCGGCCCTCGATCTCATAACTATGTGCCACCAGAGTGGACATGTAGGACCTACTCAGACTGCCCCACCCAAATGTCCCTTTTCATGGTGATATCACTTTATGGTTCTACCCTTGGCAGCAGTACGAATGCCCTCCCAACTAGGTTACAGGTCTAAGCCATAGGTAAGCTCGTACGAGGTACGCTCTGCTATGATAATCTCCCTCTCGTTCCTCATTATTTATGCATGTTTGTAATTATGTATATTGCTCAAGTCATGTTCAATAAAGCTTTTCTCTTATGATTATGATTACGATTGTATTAGGAATGTTTCGAAACCCTCGAGCCTTATGTTATATTACGATAAATATGTTATGAGCATGTTGTCCTATTCTTATGATTCTTTATGAGTTTTATATATTTTAAATATCCGTTTACTTACCTTTGCATACTTGGTACATTTCTTACACCACCGCATACTTTCTATGTTGTATCGTTTCATGATACAAGATCCTAGCCTCGTGCTCATCTCCACGTAGTCCATTAAGAGTTAGCTATCATCCCTTTTGGTGAATCCTCTTTATTTGAGGCCATATGTTCGACTCTGATGTTCTTCTTTGTTTTGGCTTTTCCCCGGTTAGTTGCGATGTTGTCCTCTCAACCCATCTCGATATAATAGAGGCTGACTAATGGTAGTACTCGCTGATATGTATGTTAGTACGTTCTATCATGCTGATTTTATGTTATATTTATGTTTATGTTCAAACTATCGTAGGTTCAAGATAACCGCCTTATGATATTAAGTTAGACGTATGCGTATGTCATGGGTCGACCCGGGGCCTCTCAAGGCCCTTGTCCCCTATTACGATCCTGGCTCACGTTCTGCTAGACGCCCTTGCCTCTCCACAACTGTGGTGATATTGCAAGATTTTAGGTTACAATCTCACTATCCTTTAAATGTCGGGCCCGATGCTTATTTGACATTCGGTGATTTCTGCCTTGTCAACCTACTATAGCCTCGGAGGTGATTTGTTTCCATCCGCAGTTAGATGCTCGTGGCCTTCCCTTTACCCTATAGGCCGAGATCTAGGCTCTCGTGCTCCCCCGCATCATAATAGACAAGGGTATTACTTACCAAGTCTACTCCACCAGATCATTCTTACCCGCACTCAAGCAGATACTCGATTTCAAGTTCTAAACAAATCAAAATGCAAGCTATAAGATAATAACATTATCGCAATCATATGCTTCAGGTGTTCAAAGATATCTTGCTCCGATGTACATTTAAAAAGATGTCTTCATAGCAATTAATAAGCTCTCACTTTATTTGGAAAAAGGATCAATTCAATTTCTTCAAGGATAAATTCTTCAATTTCCATTTTTATCAATAAAGTCCAATGACTAACGTTACGGCCTATAAAAAGTTGCTCAAAGAAGGACTCTACTATACTTTTATCTCAACTATCTCAAAATTTTGTTACATTAACAAGTATTATAATCTTAGTGATTAGTTGTGAAATTAAAAAAGAGGAGAGAAAATAGTATTAATGCGGCATTGTATTAAAAGTGAAAAGAAAAGAGTTTGAGTGTAGAGTAAGAGTTACACTTTATCACAAGTTGTATACAAATTTCAAAATCTTAATAAGAACATCCTTATCATCCAAGGCATTAGACTAGATCTACATTGAATCTGAACCAATATAAAAATATTATGTGTCACTTTACTTTCGGCACTTTAATTTTGCATTTCATTTATTATTTTCACTATCTCTTAAACGGGGTCAACACAAACATGAATAGTTGACTAGAAAATTAAAAAAAATACATTCACCCTCTCTCTTGCACTTTCATCGGGTTATTTTCCTCTAGCCCCTCTCCTTACCATTTTTTCTTCTTTCCTTGTTTGTTCGATCCAATCCATATTTTTCAATTCTTGTGATGTAAGTAAGAATTTTGATATTGTTATGTAAAATCATTTTTTAAATAAATTGATTTTCACTTTCATAAGTTATGGACGTTGAATCTAATGATTTGCAACTTTTAGAAAAGGTAGAAGTTCACATAAATTAATCAAGAGTTGTTGAGAAGATTGATGATTTGTTTACTAAGAAAAGAAAAGATGTGAAGTAACAAATAATTTTGATGGTACTAAAATTTCTCTATTGTCTACAACACAATTCGATATTCTTTTATCACTATTTTAACACTAAAAACAAATTTTGTACGGTAGAAGAGTTAGGAAAATCATTTACATAATTTTTAGCTACAATCGCCAATGACAAATAGATTTATATTTATATTGTTTAATTAATGTAAAGTTTGTGTTTCTTTAGCTTAAGTTGCAATTATATTAGGGTAATGTCATGAGTTGCTTGAAGAATTTACAAATATTTTAGTTGATTTATTCTTTGTGTTGAAGATGACATATTTTGTCTATCTGCAAACACTTGGTATTAAATCACTTGTATAATTAGGTTAAATATTACATGAACTTTTGCCTTTTCGGCATTTCTTGATTGAATGTAATTCTAAAACCTTATATAACCATTAATAAGTTTCTAAGCTTTGTTCTTATGTAAGTCTTACCATACACCAAGTATTTTAGTTTATAAAATAATACAGTGTTTCCTATGTGCATAAATTATCATTTTAAAGCCTCCCGAACTAAGTTTTGATAAGAGTTATAGAGTATCTCATAAGTTAAACTTGGTGAGATGGTATAAAATACGTCCATGGGGTATACATTATGTTTCAAGTCCCTGTTAAGTTTTTATTTATAAGGCATGAGTTATAGATTATGTCATAAGTCTCTAAGCTAAGTTTCCTATAAGGCATGAGTTATAGATTATGTCATAAGTTAGATATGATGAGATAGCATAAAGTATTGTCTGAGGAACATAAGTTGTTATTTTAATGTCCCTAAGCTAAATTTTGCCTCTAAAATGAGTTTTAGAGTATTTCATAAGTTAGATTGATCAATCGCCAAATCCATTTAATTCAAAGTGTACACCTATGGATGCAAATATAATACTCAACAAGGAGTCAGATCATATCCACAGAGACTTTGTTAAATCTAGACTATCTAGCAATTGCAAATTCGATTTGAAAGTTGAAAGTCTATTCAAGTTAGGGGTAAAAGAATAATTATAATAAAGCTAGAAAGAACAAAGGGTAAATAATATAGAAAAAATTCTAGGGATGTACCCCTTGGGTTGATCCTCTAAAACACTCAAATTAGGTATTGAGAATGGGATAACAATGAATATGGAGGCAATCAATTTAGGCAATCATTAGGCGTCTTTCAACAATTCTAACAATGTCAATATACACCATTGTTATACCCCGCTATTCTATAGGGCTAAGTTAATTTCATGTGAAAATATCTAAAGTTTAGCTAAATATATGCCCTAACCTCATGTAAAAATGTTTCTGTGTTTGATTTTGTAAAGTCGATAATTTCAATAAAAAAGAAATATATGAAGTGTGCTCTTGTCAAGTGCCACAACTTATGAAAAGATGTCCGAAGTTGACCTTGACGAGTCTTACAAAATTTGAAACAAAAATATGTGATGTTTGAACTTTCACAATACAACACTTTAGACAAAAAATGTGTGAAGTTGCAAACTTCAAACGCGAATTTTCATATCCTCACTCTCGAATGTCCAAGTTTTACTCAAAGTGTTGGAAGAATAATACCAACTTGTAGAAAATGTTCTATTTAGGATTTGACATTTATTTAATTTACATCTAGTTAGGCTGATAGTCAAATTTACATAGAACAAATTTTTTTTATTTTTAGTTAAAGTAGGCTTCGCTAGATAATTATAATAGGAATGCCGCGCCTATTTTCATGTGGTGAGAAATAAGATGAGAAATTGTGAGAAAATCTGTGAAGATTGTAGAGGACATTCAAAAATTTGTTAGTTGATGAATAAATTATTTTCCATCAAATTGGTATCTTGATAGGTAAATCAAATAACTTTTGCTACCTACGCTATTAATTAGCCAATATGTGCCACCCGTCTGGCCAATGATTATTCTTTGAAAATCATATGACCAAGTGATATATTAATAAACCGTCTCGACCAATGATAGTCTTGAAAATCATCTCGACTAATGATATATTAACAAACGTCTAGCCAATAATTATGTTAGTAAAAGTTGGGACAATAATATATACATGAAAAACAATCATGTTGAGAAGGATTAACGAAAAGATTGCAAGGTTAAAGAGGTGCAACATGGTATATGAGGAAGATATTTTTCTAAAAGATAGAGATAAGTAGTTGGCATAAAAATATTGAAAGTTGATTACGATGAATCTTCACAATTGAGGTTATACAAAATACATCAACGAGTGTTGAGAGAAGTGATCCAATAATTGAATGTTGATAAAAAGTGTATCAACTATTGGA
The DNA here is from genome assembly GCA_018107945.1 of Datura stramonium. Taxonomy (NCBI): domain Eukaryota; kingdom Viridiplantae; phylum Streptophyta; class Magnoliopsida; order Solanales; family Solanaceae; genus Datura; species Datura stramonium. The sequence continues at coordinate 87,588 of JACEIK010003215.1, forward strand.
AGTTGAGAGAAGTGCTCCAACACAATCAAAAAAAAAAAGAGAGTCGGAGAGAAGTGCTTCAACAATTGAAGGTTGAAGAGAAGTGCTCCAACAATTGACCGCGTAAGAAGTGCATCACTGAAAGTAGGAGAGAAGTGCTCCAACACAAACAAGAACCCGAAAGCTTGAGAGAAGTGCTCCAATACAACAACAAAACAACAACATAACAACAAAGACCGGAGTATACAACTTTGATTTAGGGTAGAATGTTGGAAGAATAACTCAAAGTTGTAGGAAATTAAATTTTATTTAGGATATATTTATTTAATTTATGTCTAGTTAGGATTGATAGTTAAACTCATATGAATATGTTTTCTTGTTTCAGTTAAAGTAGGTTTCGTGTTGGCTATAAATAGGGATATTGTTAGCTATTTTCATGTGGTGAAAAACTCAATAAGAAACTCTAAAGATTGTAGAGAGTATCAATATTGATGAGTTTATGAATAAAATATTTTCTTTCACTTCTAAGGAATAAATTTGAATTCTTTTTTTTTCAAACTCCTCGAAAAAGTAAACAAAATGACAATGCAAATGAATATTTATGCACTTCCCCAACAAAAGGTGGGGTCATTTGCACTTTTCCATATTTTATGTTGGTATTTAATTCTTACCTCAGACAAATAACATTTTTCTCGAGAGATAAATTTAACTATTAAGAAAAAATTAAAAATCATCTTGAAGGGTGTGAAAAAGTGTCATCACACTAGTTTATTTGATATGGGCTTTGACATTAATAAATAAGCTACAATAGATTCTAAGCTCCAAAGTCGAATTTTGTGGACCATTCACAATCTGCACGTCCTTTTCTTGTGGTCAAAAGCCACACTCTAAAAGCAAAAACAACAACAAGAAGAAAAAGAAAAGAAGAAAAGTGGTTCAAGTTTTGGCACTCTTCCTGCTGACTACTAATGCTGAAATTTTTAGATTTGGGATTGAGTCAGTTGGTCTTTTTGCTTTGCAGCCGTTCAAGTAGCTTATATTATTTTATATGCGTGTTAATTAGATAAGATGACTACAAGTACTTGCAATATCATGAGTGCACTCTAAGATCGTGTATACATACAAAAAATAGACCTAGCTGCCGACAAAATTTGTAACTTTGGATATTATATACTCGTCAGATCAAATCTTCAACCGTTTTATCAATTCACCTTACTTCATGCTTGGTATACTAGTTAAGATATCTCAAGATCTCCTCTTAATAGACTAGTAACTCATTCGAGCTCCCCTTTAGAAACACCTTTTTGTATAGGGTCCTTTTTCCCAACTCCCTTTTGTAACGACTCCTTAATGGGGCGCCCCTGTTGGTGTAGCCACACTTAGTGATAGGTGGCCAGCCAAATACCATATTCGTTGAAAAATTATATCTCAGATATAAAAATTATGTAAAGGTATATATATCAAAATTATTTTTTATATGTATATATTAAATCTTGAACACCCTTAACTTAAATTCTCTGATTCGCCACCGCCCTAGTCACCGCTACGGTAATTAATCGGCTTTAATAACTCGACCAAGCCAAAGACAATGCTCCTTGTACTACTTTACACTTTAGGTAATATAATACAAACCAGCTTTTACAAACAAAAATAAAAGAAGAAGAAGAAGAAGAAGACCATTGAAATTTAAGAATGTAAAAGAAATTTTTAAATTTTAATATAATTTGAATTTTTTATGAAGTCCCAGTCCAGGATGTTAAGGTATGTAAAACCTATTAAATATAGAAAATGATATTATTTTTTGAAAGTAAATAAGAATTAAAACGTAAAGGAGTAGTAACTATTATAATTGTTATTTTTCAAAAAAGAGTAGTAACTATTAGAACCCATTCTCTCCTCTCCTAAGTCAAGCTTTAAACGTGAAATAGTGTTGGGATGAAGAAGCACCACAACTAAAGTTTTATATGATAATAAATAATGAAAATACATTGACACAATATTTACGTGGAAAACCCTCAAATAAATAGAGGGGAAAATCACGGGGTAGAAGGATTCACTATATAAATATGGGAGTACACAACTCTCAATGGAGAAACACTTGAAAAGGAATAACTCACTAAAGAGGACACTCAAGACTACAATATTTGTCTTGGTGTATAACTCCTTTATGTTCTATCTATTGGATTGTAATTTTTGTGGGGAGTTTATGGACTGCGGTATCTCTAATACGAAAGGCAAAACGCTCTATTTATAATAGAACTAAAAACCGGTAGAAGGGTATAAAGTGTAGATCAATTTTGGACAAGGCTTGTCCTCTTTTTCTTTTTTTCATTTGGACAAGGTTTGTCCTCTTTTTTTTTTCCTTGTATGACTAACTTTTTTTATATTCTCCCACTTGAAGATCTAATTGAGAATCAATTATGTCTTCACACTATCCTTTCTACCCAAATAATCGCAATGTTACGTTTCGCTAGGCCAATAGAAGATCGACATCATATAAACTTGTTAACATGGATCGTCGTAAACATATCCGCAAGCTGTCATTAAAGAATTCTTCCAATATCCGCACGCTTCTTTCCACCTTCACGAACAAAGTGATACCGAATTCGATGTGCTTTGTCCTTGAATGAAATGCCGGGATTTCTTGGTAAGATGCAGCCGACTGTCACAAAAATGTATAACCTTCTTGTTTGTGCCCGTAAGCTCGTCCGTAACATCTCGCATCCATATTTCTTTTTGCTAGCTTGTGTAGTTGCTACATATTCCCGCTTTCCGTCGTAGATGTAGCCAAGATAGACCAAGTGTGTAGCTTTTGAAAACTCCATCTTACAAACCCAAAGAAGAGTAAACACATAACCCGTGGTGGACTTGCTTTATCAAGATCACCGCATAATCCGAATCAACATAACCTTTAACAATAGAAAGTCTCGATCCTCCATAACACATTTCAACATCTCGAGGTACCTTGATATATCTCAGATCCTCTTAACAGTATTCCAATGCTCTCTACCATGATTAGCCATGTATCGACAACTACTCCCACGTTGTGCAATGTCCGGTCTTGTACATACCATGGCGAACATTAAAATTCTAATCGTTGATGCATACCGTACTTACAGACATCTCCATCCTCTCTCGTCTATCGTTTAGATTCATACTTGAGGATAACTTGAAACTAATAGGAAGTGGGGTAGAAATTGACTTATTGTGCTTGCATCTTAAAGCTGCCGCAAGATTTTCTTCAAGTAGTTTTCTTGAGAAATCTAAATCTTCCTATTATTTCGGCTCGATGAATTTGCATCCCTAGAACTTGTTTGCCGGTCCAAGTCCTTCATTTCAAACTACCAGCTAATCAGGTTTTTAAATTTGTGAGATGATTCTTTTGGGGCTCATAATAACATACCGCCAACATACAACAGAAAATAGATGAAATCACTCATCACACAAATCTCTTGTAATAAACACAAGGATTCGAACTATGTCTCGTTGTATCCAAGACTTATAATGAAGGAATCAAATCTATTGTACCAATACTCGCCCGTTTTGAGACCATATAGAGATTTGTTCAACCCGCAAAACCAAGTTCTCTTTCTCTCGTTCTTCAAACCTTCGATTGAGCATATATATTTCTTCTTCAATCTCTCCATGAAGAAATGTAGCTTTGACATCTAACTCCCAAGTACAAGTCACAGCACACATCGCAAGACCACTCGAATTGTTACGAGTCGAACCACTAGGAGAAAATATCTCATTGAAGTCTATACCTTCTTTCGAGCGAATCCTTTCACCACCAATCTTTAACACGCATACCTCTCCACTTGATCATTACCATTGCGTTTGATCTTGTAGACCCATTTTTTTCCAATACTTTGGTAATTGAACAAGATCCCATGTCTTATTCTTATGAAGAGCTTAAATTTCTGCATTGTTGTCATCCAATGATTCTGGCCTTTCATAGCCTCGTGAAAGTTGAAGGCTCTCCATCTTCGTTAATAGACAAGATGCAAAATTGCCTCTATAGAATAACTGGAGTGTCAAGCCGGTTCTCTTCTCTCCCGAGTTGACCGTCGAACTTGTGAAGTTTCAATCTCACCACTCTTGTACTTCATGCTCGTGTGATGCTTCAAGAAACCTGGACTTCTTCTTTTCTATCTCTTCAACCTCAACCGTAGTAGGTATTTGATTTTTATATTGAAGTGCTACCTTCTTTTGCTTGTATCTTGTTTTTAAGAAATACAACATCCCTATCGATACACTCGAAGGGAAGTGGGATCCCACAAGCATACCCTTGACTCCACGCATACCCTAAGAAAATGCATTCTAATTTCGGATCCAACTTCACTTTTGTTCATCCGCTCGCTACTTCCATTTTGTTGTGGAGTATATGCTACCGTGAACGCCTTTTGATACCTTCTTCTTTACAAAAGTTATCAAATTCATCACGAAGGTATTCTCCTCCATTATCCGTCCTCAAACACTTGATCCTTTTCGATTCAAGTTCCACCCGTTTGAACTCTTTGAAAAATGGAAAAACATTTGCCTTTCTTGATTGATGCCACCCAACATCTCCTAGAGTAGTTGTTACAATGAAACGCAAATATTTTTCTCCTCTTAGGGACTCCACCTAAGCTAAGCGTACATCGTAGTGACCGATAATAATATTTCTTGCTTTTTAGCAGAGGAACCTGCTAAAATTTTTACTATGCTGCTTACCGGTAACACAATGCTCACAAAAGGGTAGTGAAACCTAGCCCTAAGAAGCTTTTGCCTCAGCAAGAATCTTCAAATCTCATTCGGCCATAGGCCAAGTTTATGTATGCCACATCATCAAGCCGATTCTTCAAATGAACTTGTTTGACGTATGATGCTTCTCCTTCTTGGTGGATTTCACCCTTACACATATAGATTTGCAAAGAAGTTTTTCCGCTTTCATCACTAAAAGCGCTCCTTTCAATATCGGCATGACTCCACCATGAGTCTTATATGAACATCCATTATCATCTAATTATCCCAAAGACAATAGATTCTTTCTCAAGTATTTCACATGTCGTACTCCCGAATGGTGCGTACGTGCCATCATACATCTTTATTTTGATGGACTCAATACCAATAACATTCAAAGCATGATCATCTCCCAGAACACAAATCCTCCCGAGATAGGTTTATATTGATGGAACCATTCTCTCTGGAAGTCATCATGTGCCATGTTGCTCCCGTGTCCATGATCTAGACATCGTTGAAACATTTTCCGCTCTTCATTATTTGATATTGGTTTACTACATAAAATATCACCATCATCCGAGGTATTTGCGACATTCCCTTGAGCATTTGATGATTCAGGGTGTTCATTCTTCTTCTTGGACCAACAATCTTTCTTGACGTGCCCTTTCTTGCCACAAGCTTGTGACACTTGATATTCTTTTTCTTACTTTTTGATTTAGATCTACCACGATTGTGACCAGTGGTCACATTCGCTGGTCTTCCTCTCACCATTGTCAAAGTCACTGCTGCGAACTTGCCTTCTTCCATTTTCCTTATTTTTACAAACATTTTCTTCCTGGGACAACGACCTACTTCATCGAAAACTAGACTGCTTGTATTGTTCGTCAAAGGATGATGAGTTGATCATACGAGTCAGACAAACTTTGAAGTAGAAGTTCACACGCTCGCCCCTCTATTTTGCAACCCATTGCTGTAAGTTGCTAAAACAGCATTTAAAGTATTGATGTGTTCAAGACCACATGGACTTCGCTATTCGAAGAGTATACAATCTTCTTTTAAGAAGATTTTATTATGCAAATACGTAAGAGTATCCCATATTTCCTTCGTTGTCTATTTTTCAGCCACACTAGACAACACTTGATCAGCTAGTGCCAAGTGTAGACTTCAAAGAATCGCGTTGCTATCTACGTCGCTCCACTTTGCCGCCATCAATAAAGTCCATGGCTCGCCTTCAATTGCAACTAAGCAATTGTCTTTCTCAATATCGCCCTTATTTTCATTTTCCACAATAAGAAATTAGTCCCATTGAATTTCTCAACGTCAACCTTTGTTGTACTCGACATTGTTATTTGCTTCACACCCTTCTAGATCATTCCTGAATATTTTTTCGAACAATCGTGACAAACTGTAATTGCCACCAAAATTTTTAATATTCACGTGAATAGTATTTTTACCGGATTTTACTATTCACTATAATTTACTATTCACGAATAGTACCTTCGCATAAAATGTATTAAATAACCAAGCTCTAATACCACTGTTGAGATGAGGAAGCACCACAACTAAAGTTTCCGATATGATAATAAATAATGAAAATACGTTGGACACACATTTTACGTGGAAAACCCTCAAATAAATAGAGGAAAAACCACTTTGGGTAGAAGGATTCACTATATAAATATGGAGTACACTACTCTCAATTACAAGGAGAAAATACTTGTAAAGGAATAACTCATTAAAGAGGATACCAAGACTACAATATTTGTCTTGGTGTATAACTCTCTTTATGTTCTTACTCTTTTGGATTGTAATTTTTGTGGGATTTGTGAATCTGTGTATCTCTAATAATGAAAAGCAAAACGTCTCTATTTATAATGTAACTAAACCAAGGTAGGCTTAAAGCAGTAGACACTTGGATAAGATTTGTCCTCTTTTTCCTTTTTTTCTATTTGGACAAGGTTTGTCCTCTTTTTCCTTTTCCTTGTCTCGACTAACTTTGTTGACAAATAGTCTAATTTACAATGTATTGTTTGAATTTTTAAAATGATGCATGTATCCTGTGAATTTTATTCTTTTCTTTATACTAATACGTATATTATTTTGACTTAAGATCGATTTTTGATTAGCTATTTTAATTTTAAATTTGATAATTATTTGTACTTCATAAATTAAGTTCCACCATTTGGTTATTTTAGATTTACTATAATGCATAAATTGCCAACCTAAATCATTCGTATGGAAAATAAGTTCTTTGTATTGCACATTTTGCTGATAAAAACTCGTTAATTCGATTGATTACATTTCGATTAAATTTTAATGATTTTTCTTGTAATTTTAATAATTCATATAGGAATGAATAGTTAAAAAATTTACAAATGTATAAACTATTAAAAAATACCTTATGATATATGTATACTTTCAGTTTTAATTTGTTTTTTAATATAATATTTTTTTAAAAAAGTATCTTTCCAAATTTGATAACTCTATAATTTCAATATTCTCGTGACATATTTAAGATCATAATATTAAAAAATAATTTTAATTTAAAATCACAAAATTTATAAATATTCGCCGTTTTTTAAACTTCGTATCAAATCAAATTACGAAAACATTCCACAAAGCATCTCCGAGAAATTGAACTCTTTTCAAGAAATTGAACTGTTTTTGGGTGTTTCGAGTGGGGTGTTACGGTGCTATGATTTAGTATCTAACTCCCTATTAATGCTTCTATGTCACTGTGTATATACAGTATATACAATATGTATATAATTGTATAAATTATGTATAAAATTCATATAAGGTATCTATATTGATTCTAACAAAGTTCATGTATGTATTTTTATAAATTTCATGTTAGTTTTATGAAAAAATACATGTAAATTTTTTATGTATAAAATTGTGTATGTATTGTGATTTTAATAAAGTACATATAAATTGTATAAATTTCCGATAAAAACACGTCTTAAAATTATATATAAAATTATATTAAAATAATATCTTTCAAATATATTGTGAGTTACCGTTTGCCGTTTTATGCCTCATCCAATGTCATACAACTTACATACAACTTACATAAGCAAATTGTGTACAATTTGGTGGAAAAAATTAGACGAGGTTGAATTGAAAATCTTGAATCACTTTTTTTTTTTTGCCGAACTTGAAGAACACAACCGGATTTTCAGATCTGGAATCCATCAAAATATATATTGGCTTCAAATATATTTGGAGTTTGAGAATCTTATTGAAATCCAAATATTCAAAGCTCGTTCTGAAATTTCAGCTTGATTGAGACAAGTTAGGAGATTTTGATCGAAATTGCAGAACCTTTCAAAGAATAACTATCACAAATTCTGAATTTGATTCAAAATGTTGATATCCTTTTCTCTTGATTTAGCCCAGAATTAGGATATGAACAGATCTTATTGAAGCCGAAATAAAAAGGTGCATAGAAAAAAAAGGCTCAGCTACTATTAGTAAATGTCATTATGCCTTGATAAATAAATAAAAAATTATACATTTAGTAATATAATATCATATTTAGTCATGTGATTGATTTTTTGATATACATAATCGACATTTAATATTTATATTTTGGCTTTCAAATTTTTTATCATCCCACGAATGAAATTACATTGGATTGTTGTTGTTATAAATTTGTTTGTCGCTCTGGGGTTTAAGTGCTGGCAGAAGGATGTGATAGAGACAGTTAAAGATAGTAGCTTTGAAAGTATATATTGAGGTAGAAAGCCCAAACATTTTGGTGCAAAAGTGTTAAAGAGTGTTTTTTAAAGAATGGTCTAGGTCAAAACCATGTTTTTTAAAGAAAAATTAATCGTGTGAATTAAAATTAGTCGAGCTAATTTTAGATTATTAAATGATATGCATTTAGCATATTTTTTAAAAAAATACTTGTTGTTTTAAATTAGTTTTATGTTTCGCTTTCGAGAGCTAATTCCGCCCGATTTTTTGGAATTTAGATTGATTAGGATCATCTTGATTTGCAATTAAAATTTAGAAATTCATAAACTATACAAAAGTATTATATTATTTAGCTTTAAAAATTAAAAAAAATTATCATTTAGCTTTTAATTTATTCTTATTATTAAATATAGTCATCTATAAATGTTTCAACGTATTAAATTTATTATTTAAAGAGCAATATAATAAAAATTATTATTCTATTTATTGCTTCTTAAGGGGCGTGTCAAGTCAATATAGAACAAACAAAGATGGACGGAGGAATTACTGACATTATATAATACTCTTTGTTTTAATTTATTTGTCTAGTTTTGACTAATAAGTTTAATAAAGTAAAGAAAATTTTTACATCTCGTGATTTTAAATTAAATATATATTCCACAATTTAAATTGTTTAATGATTTTGTATACCAACAAGAATGAACGTATTTATTAATCAATTTAACAAAAAAAAAAAACCCATTAATTAGAGAAATTAAAACCCTAATTTTGATTTTCAATACATAATACAACTTATTAAAATCTCAAAATTTAAAATTATAATTATATAATATATATATTTGTAATCGAATTAGTATGTGCATAATATTAATGATGATTATCATAAATATTTTAATATTTATTTTTTATATACAATATATACTTACAAAATAACATTGCACAATATTTGAGTATGACTCTATAGAGTGGTAAAAGCTGGCACCACTATATCAACGTCATCAAGCTGTTATACGCACGATATTATGTGGTAAGAAAATATAATACGAAACTCGCCGGTATAAAATCGTATAGTTATAACGTAAACGCTGTTATAATAAGATTTGAATAATCGATGGGGCTTCAAATTTCAAATACCGATCATTTTTTCATTTTCCTTGATAGTTAAGTTAATTGCACAGTAAAAATAATTATATATTTTAAAATATCTATAAATTAATAAAATTATATTAATTAAATTATTAATTTTATTTTTTCTAATAAATATATAAATTTTATTCTTAGATTAAAAACAAGGAGCAGTACTAATACTCACTGGAACACAAAGTGGGAGCAAAATTATAGAGTCACGAGTCTCTAGGAAAAATAGATTAGTGGTACACGGTTTCTTTGGAACACGTGGTATGAAATATTTTGACCCTTAGATTTATTCGATATTAAATGTAATTTCCCTGCTTTATTTTAATTATTAAGATAAAATTTATATATTTATTAAAAATTAATAAAATAATAATTTAATTAATATAACTTAATTAATTTTAAAAAAATATATAATAACAATTTTTTTTCATATTTTAGAATTTTTTATTTTTTTTATTTTTTTTATTTTTTTTAATAAAGATATTTTTTTTGAAGAACTAGCAAATATTTTAAAAATGTATATTTTTAAGATACCTGTAAATTAAAATCGAACCCGACGAGATGACTCCATGCGAGTTCCATAGGAAAATCTATCTTCGATCTCAATTTGAATGCTTATGAGATTTTATAATTTATTGAAGTTAATACTTATAATTAAAGAAAGTAACATATTAAGTGATTACTTATTTATATAATGAGTGCTTGTAAGAAAATAATTAAAAATTAAATTTGAGTTTTAAGTGTCAAAAATAAAGATTTTTATTATGTATTTCGGCGCTAGTTAAAATATATCGTAACTCAAATGGTTAAACAAAATTTATTAATAAATTTTAAAAATTATTGATGTATGTTGGGTTAATTAATTAATCCCACTAGAATGATCTATGTGATACTGTCTCTGGTCTCAAATATATTGATTTTCCTAAACTGATTTATCATGTAGTATTACTTTTACTTAAATCTATCTTTATTTCTTTAATTATGAAATGTTAATAAAGTGGGATTGTTTTAAGAATACACTAAAATAGTTTAGACTAATATATTTTAAAAATCTATTTTTATTTTTTCAATTCGCCGTTATAAGCATCACAAGACTTACGATTTGGACGTTAAATTTTCATCTCCGAATTTTTTCTAAGTGTTTGGACGCCATACTTTAATAAAACATATATAACTTTAACTTTTTATACAGAGTCTAGCTAGATTACCTGACGGTTTACAATGTTGGAAACTATATTCAGAGATCTTTCATTTGATGAATAGTTTATATCACTATTTCAATATTGGATTATTGAAAAACCGAAAATATAAAACATTTATGAATGATGTGTTTTGAATATGAAAACTCCTACACCAAGCTTTATATATTTATTAATTAATATTATTACATGTCTCGTTAATATTCTCCGTCAAAATACGTGAGATGAGAATATTTCATAGTCACGCCCTACAAGTCTCGATTTAAAGAAAAGAAATTTTTTAAAAAATAGAAAAAATAAAAGAGACACGGTTTTCATTGGAACATGTGTATGAAAGATTTTGACTTATTGACTTCTTTAATATTTCAATTTAATTAATGATGGAATAAATCAACGATAAGAACCCACTCTGTGTGGCTGTTACGTATTATTTTATAATATTTCTCTTATCATATTGTATTGTGTTATATTATATCATAATATATTATTTTTGATGAATAAAATATCATTATATAATATTATATTATTATCAATTTTGAAAAATAGAATTATGCAAAATTTTGAACATTTATATATTTATGTAGATAGTTAACTACAAATAACTCACTATTTCAATATTTTGGAGGAGAAATAACCGTATGATCGAACTCCTTTTATTTCTAAGGTTTTCTTGAATAATTTGAGAAATTGGTTTGTTTTGAATAATTAAATCCTAATGAGTTTATTTAGTTTAGTGGGCCGGGTTTGGATTTAAAGGAAAAACGGGTAATTTAATTGAAATTTGGTATTTTGTCACTTGGGGATTCCATCCAATTGAGGGGCAATTTTATTTACTTGCTAACGGTGTGGGTATATTTGGCCCTATAGTTTAACCAAGGGCAAAGTTAGCTAACATAAATAAAGCAGGCCAATCACCCCACATATATATATACTATTATTTTATGCAGTATAAAAGATAGAGTAACTTTAGATAACTAATTCCGCATAAATGAAATACATAATATTTTTCATGACTAATCCATGTATTAGTAATACTTGCATAACTCTAGATAACTAATCTCTCTGCATAAATGGAATACATAGATTTCTTCATGAGTAATCCATATATTACTAATACTTGTATAACTCTCTAACTAACAATCCAACGACCCCTAACTTCATATCACTACTCGAGTCAACATATGAGTGTGTTCAAGATGGAGCTTTTTAATTTTCCTGCTCCTCGGAAAACAAGTTCTTATTGTCACGCCCGCCTTGAGGGGTGCGACCGGTACCCGGTGCCCCTAGTAGGGACTCGATCAAGTAATCGCGGCTCTAGGTACATTGGTGCTCAAGCTAGCTTATCTCTGCTGTGTTCGAAACGAGTACATATAACGGCCGTGAAACACAGCCTCTCCGCCATCTCGGGGGCCTATAGCCACCGTGTCCGTAATAACACTAACCAGAAACATACTCATAATCAGTGAACCTGCGCGGGCCCGAGCAAGGCTACCATGCCGTCTAGTCTTCACTTCCGAGACTCAACAAGGGAATACTGAAGCTACATGACCGGCAGTGTCACCACTACTATCAACATATGGCCTCACAGGCCAACATAAGAACATAAATGCTAAATAGCTACACAACGAACGGCCTCACACGACCGGCTCAACTTACCACAAGGAGGTAATATACACCGCAAGCCTCTCGTGAGTAATAATAGAAATGACGGTGACAAGGCCCCGACCTACCCATACTCAGACATCAAAATGGAAAAGAGCTACACTGAAATCGTGATCTGGGATGAGATGAGCCGATGACTCAAAAGAGGTTGGTTGGAATCACGAGGATCGCTTCGTTTGCGAGTACTGAAGAGTGGTAATGCAACATTTTCCGGGGCGCGCATCACTGCACCGAGTATGCAAAGTAACCGAAATAATACAACCGTAAACAATTGAATATAGATAAGATAACTAGCAATTTCGTATAGCAGGAGATAACTGACCAAGAAGCTGCAAGAATCAATCATGCTTTCGTACGATAAGGCGGAGGCGTACCTGTGAGACGCGACGGTCTCGGTATCTAGTAGCGGTGAATAGCACATAAATAGATATACAAGTAGCAAGCAAGAGCCAATACGAACCCCATAAGCTTCTGATGGCACCAAGCAAGCAAACAATCTACAGACCCCTACCCGGCCGTAAAACCATCCTAAAAATAAGTCACTCCACTCCATCCGTCACTGGAGCTCCTCTACGCCCCCGTCTCCTGGCTGCCTCACCTCCGATATAAGTCACCGTGTCTGAGTCCGGGAGGACTGGCACAGCCCGCAACAAATAGGGTCTCTGGTTCCCCTAATCCTCAACACTGCACCTGAACAGAGATCACTGCTTCTTCAATCAGGTCCACGGAGGATGAACTTAAATGATTTGGCTGATATGGAAGAGCACGCTGTGTTTGCGCCCTGCTTAAACTAACATGCCCTTCTGAGTGGACGTGGAACCCCCGCTCAAAGGGGCTTACACGATTACCAACCTGGCGGCGAGACGCCAATAAGGGGCCCTCACGCCTCAAGCCTCAACAATCAGCACATATAAATAGCAAGTATGTATAATCGTAAAGACTATCTCGAAAACTCGATTTCTTATTCTGACCGTTCGTATTAAACCGATTCTTTACCGATTACATCGATTCTGAAATCTTTCAACCGATGGCTAATTTGTAGCCGTGGATACTATATGTTTGAATGGCTAATCTCAGCCGTGATACTATTCGTCTAATGGCTAATTTGTGTTACCATCTCGTCTCGTCTATCTGATGATTTACTAACTTTTTATTCTGAACAATTGTTTCTTTTTTATTCTACAACATGCTTGCTAATCATACAATAGGCTATACTAACTGGATCGCTAACTCTCGCCCTTTGGCGTATGCTTCATCTTTCAGACTATCACATACTTCCACAATGCAAATCAGACTTAATAGACTTATTCAATTTCCTCAACATTCAACCAGAACTCAAATTCGGAGTTTACTATGATTCACATAGCCAAAGATTACCAACTTACCGAAGAACAACTTACATACCTTAACCTCGAAGTTATTCACCGTTTGACAAGGCTCGGTCAACCATTCATATACATGCCAATTAGTACCTAAATACAACTTTATTCATGACGACGTCACTTTCAATAGATTATATCAAACTTAGGCTTAATAAAGACGAAAACTCGCTATTTTTCAGAGGTCCGTAAGGAGAAGTATTCACTTTACTAGCTAGGAGCACATAGACACTAGTTTGGAGCAATTCTACTTACTCTCGTCCGGTAGCTCGATGATTCGCCGTGGCCGTATTTCGCGAAACAAAATCCGTAAAAATGCTCTCTGCTGCTAACTACCTCGATACCTGAGGTTAATTTGAGCTTAGACTACGTTGCGCCCGTAATCAAATGATTATTTATATCTCCTCTTCTGCCTCTCGTTTCTCACTTGCTGAAATTATTTTAAGTGATATCTCATCACAAATCGGGGCGGGGGTTTTTTATATACTGGGCCCGGACAGGCCCAACGTGTCATGGAGCCAACGCAGCGTCTCGCCCGGCAGCACGAAGGCCATCGCGCAGGGGTTTCGCTTCCGACGCTTTCCGCGGTGGTTCGACAGATTTTTACGTCCGATCTTTTCCTCGGGCCTTTTCAGCACGTATGGCTTTCAAATATGTTTAACTGATCCTGCGAGTAGGCCATCTAGATGTCGAGTCTTAATGGGTATAACATTCTTCCCCTTATGAACATTCATCTCAATGGAAACTCTGCTATCTAGAGGACTTCTCAACTTATTATATTTACTATTTTAGGAAAATTTCTGGGCAGAGTTTCCCGTATTATGACTATCCCAAAAAGACCTGAAACATAGAAAAAGTCCAATACAGTACTCCACGCAATACTATAAAGTTCACTTATACGCTAAACATCAATCTTTCTCATTTCATACATATTCAACTATAAGGTATTGCATAAGTAATAATATGGACATACCTGTCACCGACTAGGCCTCGGAACAAGTGAGGGTATCTAGCTTTCATATCTCCTCTCCGCTCCCACATCATCCCTTTCGACCGTTATTCGCCACAGTATCTTGACAGACGTAATATCTTTTAGTTCTCAACCCGCGAACTGTCATTTCAAGATGGCTATTGGAACTCTCTCTCTTCGTAGGCCGCCTTTTTCTGTAACCTGATGTCTCCGATCGACTCCTGCCGGCCCCAATACATTCAACATGGATACACAGAAAGACTGATGAACAGATTCTAACTCGAGGAAAGTTCAACTCATATGCCACTTGGACCTATTCTTCGACGAATTTGATATGGTCCAACAAACCTGCTGAGCTTACCTTTCTTGCCAAATCTCATCACCCCCCTTTCATCGGAGACACTTTCAAAATACCCACTGCTCACATTGAATTCCGTGTTCCTCGTGCTACATCCGCATATGATTTCGGCGACTCTGCATACCAATAGGCGTTTCCGATAAGTTTACTTTTTCCTCTCGACTCGCCGAACAATGTCCGGCCCACCGGCCGATTCTCCTATTTCAAACCAACACCGGCGATCCGTATTTTCGCCCGTATAAAGCCTCGAAAGGCGCTGTCTAAATAGCTCTAGGATAGTTGTTGTTATAAGCTGAAACCTGTATTGGGAGGCGTACGCCATCCTAACTACCACCTAAATCTAGCACACACGCCCGCAGCGTGTCCTCGAGCGTCTCGAAGGATGCGTTTCGCCTCGGCTCCATCTGCCTCGAGGTGGAACTGGCATCACCAATCTCGCGTACCTGCACTTCTCCGAAACGATCACAAAATCTAGCCGTAACCGTGTCTTCTGTCTAAAGGCCATTGATACCGGCACTGCAGAATCGACTATTTCTCGATATACAACTCAGCATAATCTTCACCGAGAAGGTAATCCACCGGGCAGGAAATGAGCGATTTTGTCAACTGGCCAACTATCACCTATAGAATCATGTTCGTGTCTTTGTACGGGGTAATCTCGCCACAAAATCCATATTTACCGCTTCCATTTCCGTGAGAGGCACAACTATGTCCTAAGTCACCGCTGGTTTCATGTTCGTTTCACCATATGCTAGGACACTCGTCATAACACCAAAGAATTTCTTTTCATACCTCGCCACCAGTAGTTTTTCTTTTGATATCATGGTACATCTTTGTCGCGGGTGGAGAGAATAACGGGCGCAATGCACTATTCATAATCGTCAAGTGAGGCCTCAAACATTTGGAACACATAGACGGTCTTTACAACGCAACACTCATCCTCTCGTTACCTGCACCCGGCGCTTCCCATGGATGTAATCTTTAGTTTTAACTAGGTTAGGGATCCTCATGGAGCTGTCGCTTCCTTTACTTCACAACCAAGGATGACACTCTGCTGGTGTTCTCAACTACCATTCATGTCCTCTCAAGCTGCTTACACGAACGGCTAGGCTAGCTAACCGATGCATCTCCCCTAACCACCCTTCCGCCGGCTGGCTGCAAATACGCCAAGTTTCCCATGGACTTACGAACAGATCATCTCGTTGCTAACATTGGCTTTCCCTGCAGGCTGTAATATCCACGCTGTAAATCTTTTAGCAATTCCAACCACACGAATTTGGCCACTGCATTCAACTCCTTCTCTCCGAGTGAAGATATACTATAGGCTCTTGTGATCTCGTGAAAATATTCACATGGACGCCATACAAATAATGTCTCCACATTTTCAAGGTAAGTATGGATCATCAGCGCTAACTCTGTGTCGTGGGTAGGGTAGTTCTTTCGTGTTTCTCACTCGCCCGAAGCATATGCAATCACTTTTACCATGCAGATTAACACACAACCTAACCCACGCCGATGCATCGCAATATACCGACAACCTTTCTCAACCTTCCTGCCAGCAGCACACTGGGCGGAGGGCTTACCTATTCTTTTCGGCTTCCGGAAGTCGTCATATGCTCTCCTTCGTCTACCGAAATCCTTTGCCGTTTCGTGGCCGGGCTAATGAGGTGCTGCCATGAGAACCTTCAACAAACCTCCTGTAATACTCCCTCAAGCATCCCGTAGCTACACTCGGTCCGAGTGGTAGGCCTAGGCCATGATTTGGATCAAGCCAATTTTCTCAAGGCGGTCAACCTGTATACCAAAGATCCTGGCTACCGTGCCTAAAAAGCAACACTAAGCTTAATTCACACTTGGAAAATTTAGCATATAACTGCGGTCCCCTCGAGGATCTGGAGCACTATACGCAAATGATCCTGGCACTGGCTTCGTAGCGAGAATATACTGTAATATCATCAATAAACACTATTACGAACAGTCTAGGTGTATGGTCTGAAAATACTGTTTCATCGTGTCCATGAATATTGGCCGGGGCATTCGTTAACCCAAAGGACATGACTAGAAATTCAAAGTGTCCATATCGGGTCCCGAACGCCGTTTTAGGAATATCTCTTTTCACGTACAACTCCGTGATATCCGGACCGCAAGTCAAATTTTAGAAAAGCATCTCGGCTCCCCGTAATCGATCAAATAAGTCATCAATTTTGGGAAGCGGGTACTTGTTCTTCACTCGTAACTTTGTTCAATTGCCGAGCAATCTATTCACATACGGAGTGAGCCATCCTTCTTCCTCACAAATAGAACCGGCGACCCCATGGTGCTTACTACTGGGAGCAAAACCTTTGTCTAACAAATCTTTCACCAAGCCCCTTTACTCCTTCGAAGTTCTCAAGTAGAGCCATACGATGAGGAGGAATCGATATAGGTCGAGTGCCTGGGTAATGCATCAATAGCAAAATCTATTTTCCTTTCGGGGAATGTAACTCATTCGAAACACATCGTGGAACCTAATTCACCACCTAATCAACCGGAGGCTCGAGATTCGCTCGAACATCCCGAACTCGACTAGGTGGTAAATACATCCCTAGTTATCACTTTCGCCAAAGGTAGGAAATAAACCTACCTTTGGCGTAGCTGTGTCGCCCTTCCACTCCCGCACTCCCTCTCCCCCGGAGTGAATCGAACCGTCTTGGTCAACATTCAACATTGGCATAGCACGGCACTAGCCAATCCATACCATTATGGCATCGAAGTCTATCATTTCTAACCTCGACTCTGTATCTACCGTAGTCCGGCGGTCGGGCCATCCCTACCGTACACCCTCGGCATATTCTCGCTAGCTACAATAGAGTCACCGACGCGGCGTGGATACCGAAAAAGGGCCGTCAGAGCCACTGTGCAATATTGAACTTCCGTGCCACAATTGGGGTAATATATGACAGAGTGGATCCTGTCAATCAATACATAAGCGGTGGCAGAAATCGCATAGTCATCGTACCTATTAGCAATATCCGAGACGTCAATCATGTCTCCTCGGTAGTTCATAAGTACGGTTTGAGCCCGTACCGAACTAGAGGCTCCCCGATCTACCTCGGCCCCCTCGCCTCGCCGAGCTCGAGGGCCCACGGCCCGCCGAGGCCGCCGAGCTCGTGGCCTCGCGATCCTGTCCGACCGCCTTCCTACTCCTCTCGGACTGGTCCGACAATCTCTCATCCGAGGCCCTCCGCCCGCAAATATAACACCTGTAAGAGCTATATTTACAAGCCCCGAGGTGTGGTCGATTGTAATAAGGGCAGGTGAGGCAAATCATGCTTCCGTTTCTCCCTTTCTCTGGCCAAGGGATTCTATCGTTTCTAGAACCGCCACTAGGTTTCCGATTGCCTTCTACGAGCATATCTACTCGCCGTTGCCGTTGTAGTGGAGGTGGGGGTCTAGGGGGCCCATCTCGATAGTCATGGCTCCTGGGTCCTCTCCTAACTTCCTTGCATCTCTAGATCCGTTCTCGCGGCGTTGTTCCCGACCGGGTCTGTTTACTACTCGTTGGCCGCTGCCTAAGACCTCAATGGTTTGAGCAAAGGCTTGTACTCTGGGCGATATCCATATCCTCTCGCACGTAGCCATCATACATGCCTCAAGATATTCCATTCTGCACTCCATAATAAATTCGTGAACTTCGCTGCATAGACAAATGCTAGAGCATAACGGGCTAAGGTAGTCAAATCAGCATACTTCGCGTACGCTCGCCCCCTCGCTCTAGATGCAACCGATCCATCTGCCCGCCGGATTTCTCGAGGCAAAATAATGGTCTAGGAAGGCTCTCCGAGAAGCCGGTCCAGTCGTAGGGTACATCTCTCCCTCGGGACCTTTCCCAACTCTCGTACCACAATATAGCTATATCCTGGGTAATCTAACACCGCTATCTCAACAGATCAAGGGGTCACATGCATAACTCTAATATCCTCTCTACATTTGATCCAGAAGTCCTCGGTGGCCCCTCGCCTGATCTCGACCAGAAATCGGCAGGGACCTGAAGGCTGTACCTCGACTTCGAATCGCTCGACCCACCCGAAGACTCGGGCCAAGCATGTGTGGCGCTAATCGGGCGCTATGCGGCCATCATCTCTGTGCTATCATAATTACAAAGACTACGAACCTCCCCTGATCCGATGGCGAGGGCACAGGAGTCATCGGGGCGGTGTAGTACCCAACCTCTCCCCGATGAGGGGGACCGCGAGCGGATGTGATGAAGCCCTATGTCGCCCTCGTGACGGGGATTTACTCTCACCACCCGAGGCATCCTTCTAGTGCCTTCTCCGCGGCGCAGTACCTAATCTTCTCGCCCCGTGGGTGTAGTGCCGATCTACCATTCTTATCTCGTAGACAAAGAATATGATAAGTTTTAGGGACTCAACCCTATACCGTATCGCTCTATAAGACGACTAACTAAGAAAGAAGAGTAACCATCCTATCATGCCCAAACTCCTCCGCTCTATAGTATGCGGCACAACACATCCATAGACAAGACTCTACTTAGCACGGCTTGCGTACTTCGGACACGACTCCTTTGATACCAAGTTTGTCACGCCCCGCCTTGGAGGGTATGATCGGGCACCAGCCCTAGAAGGACCCGGGACTACTAATCCAGGGCCTAGGCACATCTCGGTGCTCGGCTAGCTCTATCTCTGTGCCTCGGGAAACGAAGGGGCTATATAACTTGGCCAGAACACACCTCTCCGGCCATCTCGTCTATAGCCACCGTGCCCGGTAATAACAGCCAACCGTAAAACATACTCATGAACGAACCTATGCGGCCGACAAGGCCACCATGCCGGTTTGGGGCTCCTCTCGAGATTCAACAAGGAATACCGGAAAGCTACGTGACCGGCAAGGTCACCACTATTATCAACTATGGCCTCACACGGCCAACATAAGAACAGAATGCTAAATAGCTATACAACCGCACGGCTCACAATTTACCGGCTCAATCACCTGTGAGGTAATATACAATTCGCAAGCTCTATGAGTTACAATAGAAATGATCGGGACAAAGGCCCCGAATTATCCATACCGCACATCAAAATGGAAAAGAGCTACACTCCTCCGGGAATCGACTCCGGATGACAGAGCGATGACTCAAGAAGGCCGAATCACGAGGACGCTTCCTCGTCTATGAGTACCCGCAGTAAGTAATGCAAGCCACTTCCGGGCGCGTTGCCGCTGTACCAGTATGCAAAGTAACTAAAATAATACAACTAAACACAACTGAATATAGATAGCATAACTAGCAATTTCGTATAGCAGGAGATAATCGAATCAAGAAGCTGGGTAAGAACCGACCATGCTTTTCAGATCGATAAAAGAAGCTGCATCAGACGCTAGTGAATAGCACATAAATAGATATACAAGTAGCAAGCAAGAGCCAATACGAACCCCCTATCGGGATGGTTCCAAGAAAGCAAACAATCTATACCCCTACCAGTCAAAACCACCAAAAATAAGTCACTCCACTCACTCCGCTCACTCGCCGAGCTCCCACGCCCCGGGGTCTCCGCCGGCTCGGCCTCGAGCAGCAGGCACCGCAGTCCGGAGGACTCTGCATACCCAACAAATAGGTCCGGCCCCCGGAACTCTCAACAAAAATATTCAAATGTGCAGGCCGCACTCGGCTTCCCGGGAATGTCACAAGGAGACAAACCGTAAGCCGACGGGGGCCGATATGGGGAAAGCTTCATTCCATCTTCGTCCAAGCCGGGACGCGCATGCCACCCTCGGAGTGACGTAAACCCACCCGCCGGCAGCGACACGACACAACCTGGGCGGCAAAGAGAACGCTCCAATAAGGGGCCTCACGCTACTTCAAGTCTCAACAATCAAATAGCACATATAAATAGCAAGCATGTATAACTAAAAAGACTATCTCAAATCTGATTCTTATTCCGATCTCATTCGTATTAAACCGATTCACGATTATACCGATTCTCAAATCTTCTTTAACTGATGGCTGACCAGAGCCAGATACTATATGTTTGAATGGCTAATCAGAAGCCAGATACTATTCGTCTGAATGGCTAATCCGTAGCCAACATCTCTGCCTCGGTCTATCCATTTACTCTACTAACTTTTATTCTGAAAATTTATTTCTTTTTTATTCTACAACATGCTTGCTAATCATACAATAGGCTATAACAACTGACTTCTAACTTCACCCTTGGCGCATGCTTTCATCTTTTGACCGAATACGATACGACAACGCAAAACCGAATTTACTAAACTTATTCACTCGATTCAACTCCGAGAACTCACTACTTGTGTTTACTATGATTCACATAGCTAAAGCTTACTAACTTGCCAAGGACAACCCCACATACCTTAACCTCGAGTTATCCGACCGTCGGACGAGGCTCGGTCGCATCTAGCCTATTTCTCCTAACCGCATTCATGTACATGTCAATTAGTACTAAATACAACTCTATTCTCAAGGACGACGCTACTTTATAGATTTATAGCCTAAAACTTAGGCTTATCGAAAGACGATTTAAAAACTCGCTATTTTTCGAGGTCCGTAAGGGAGAAGTATTCACTTTATCAGCTTAGGAGCACATAGACACTAGTTTGGAGCAATTTACTTACCTTGGTCCGGTAGCTCGACGATTCGTCGGCCGTATTTTGAAACAAAATCCGTAGGAATGCTCCTCGATGTTAAATACCTCTCGTGTACTCCGAGGTTAATTTGAGTTTAGACTATGCTGGCAAACAGAATCAAATGATTATTTATATCTCCTCTTCGTTTCCTCTCTCAAGCTACCAGTTTCTAAAATTATTTTAAGTGATATCTCATCACAAACCGAAGTGGGGGGCTTTATACTTGGGCCTGGACAGCTCAACGTCACGGAGCCAACGCGGTGGCCCCGCTCCGTGACACGGGTGCCATCGCGGAGGGCCTCCCTGCGCCTTCCTAGAAGGGTTCTACTGTGCTTGATGCCCCGATCTTTCCTAGCTCTTTTCTAGCACGCATGTTTCTTAAATATGAAGCTTATCCAACGCACAGTAGGGCCATCTAGATGCCGAAAATCTTACGTGGTGTAACACTACAAATGAAGAAAATAATTTTTCGTGAAAATGGAAAAAATAAGTTTCATAAATGACATTTTTATGTTGATTGTATTCTCCCCCAACCTCCAACACACCTTATTTTCACTGCTTCAGAACCTCCATTCCCACCATTCCACACCCTATCCTTGCCCCCACCTTCAATAGTATTTGTTTAGATTATATATCAAATGCTTTAGGATGATATTTTTTCCTTATATACATACAAAAAAATAACTCACTTATTTTTAATGAGCACATCCTTAGTATATTCTTATAAATCTAGTATTAAAAAAGAAGCTTTAGTTCTAGTTCTTTCCTTGACTACATTCAAATTTGTTACCTAAACATTTATCCTAAACAATCACTTCCGATTTAGCAAGATTCGATCTAAAATCTTTGTTGTTGTTCAGGGTTTTTTAGAATCGCAGAACAACAACAAGCTTAAGAATTATTTCACTCGCAAAGCTAGCGTTTAGCCTTTTTGCTATTAAAAGTTTAAAACTCTATTCGGTTTGATAATATTATCATCAATCTAATAATTATTTTTCAAGAAATACTTTTCACTTACCCAATTAAATATCAAAAATATTTTTTCAGAAATTACTTGTTTTCTAAAGGATACATATTTTTAAATAGTGTCATTTGGCCATGTCTCATTGTGAAGTCTAAAAAAAAGTAATTTTTATTTTTAAAATGAAAGATGATATTTGAAATTTGAGTTGTGTTTGGTCAGAACAAAATTGTCTTTAATTTTTTATAGATAATTTGATATGAAAAAAGTAGAAACATCTTTAAGATATTTTTCAAAATTTCTAAAAATTTCAAAATTCAACTTCATAATTTTTCAAGACTTTATAACCAAAGGTGTTTTTCGAAGTTGAACCCAAGACAAAAGTAAAAAAGAAAAAGTTCATTGGCCAAACGCCCCCTTAATTCATGCAGTTGGATGAACTTTTAGAAACGCCCAAAAAGGGGACCCATAACCCCGACCACTTTGAAATTAATTTGTAATTAAGGTGTTTAAAAGCAAATGCAAAGCACTATTTTTCAAAAATGTTTCGTGTCCTCATTTCATCACACACTTCGAATCAGGCTTTTCCTAACGCTGCCCAAGAAAAAGTAACGGAATGGAGTAATAAAAAAGGAAAAGAAAATTTTCAAAGTTAATTAAACACAGCTGTTTCCCTTCCCGCCTCCTAAAATGTTCTTTCTTCGTCTTCACACTTCCTAGTAGAATAAAGTGCAAGGTGAAATTAAAGAGAAGGGATAAGGTGGTAGGGAATGGATAAAGGTCTTTTTTCCTTCTTCTTTTTCTTGTAAAGACACAAGCTTGCATTTTGGAGCTTCTGAAGTTCTTGATGTTAAAAAGAACATGGTTTCAAAGGCTAGTAAGGTCGAATGTGTTGCTGATGCTGTTAGCATTGTTAAGTTCATGGGTTTCTTCTATAATGAGTTCCGTTTCATATGACCACAATATTATCATTGTTAATGGCCAAAGAAAATTTCTTATCTGATCTATTCACTATCCAAGAAGCACTCCCGAGGTATATTAGCTGTGAAATGCACTTCATTGGTTTTCTTCAAGACTCTATTTTTACCCCAACATTAGTTATGTTCTCTAGGAAAATGAGTTCTCTCTAAGTTATTTTCTTCTTGACCTCTTGTTTTGGTGTTGCACAGATGTGGCCGGATCTTATTCGTAAGGCGAAAGGAGGGGTGGATGTGATTCGACCTATGTTTTCGGAATGGGCATGAGCCCGAACAAGGCAAAGTGAGTAAAAGTTGAGACCTTTGGAGATAATTTTCATAAATTTACTGATGTTTGATATATTGTGAGTAAAAGTTGAGAACTTTGGTGATAGTTTTCTAAAGTTACCGAGATATTCAATTGTCTATTCCTTTTGGCAAGACTACTTTGAAAGGAGGTTTACTTTAGTGAAGTTCATTAAGATAGTGCACCAAGGTGTCTTTACGTGCATCTCTCGGGTATAGTTGGGCCTTACGCTGTGCTGAATGGAATTTGAGTAACGGCTCAAACTTATGCTATTTGCTAAAAACTCGTGATACCCATTTTGGCGTCAGTTGCCTCCTTGCTTTGTTTTTACCGCTCAATTTTAGGGTTTTCCCGTTTGGTTGAAGTATGTTCCGTACGTCGAATGTATAATGAGCCTTTCAAGGTTAGATAACAAAAAATACCTTTATGGACTTACTTCTACCCGCTGTTTAATTGTCATTAAGCTTAATTTTTGACACCATCTTTTAGCACATTCTTCATACTACCATTTGCATATATAATATAACACAATATAACATAACATAACATGAAATCAATGGTGGCATGACTGGACACGCTCCACCATCTCACGATAATCCACCCAAATTCAATCTGTACACACGTGTTAGAGGGTCTATTTTGCCTTCAATCATGATATATAGGGGACTCTAAAAATCCATGCATCAGGTCAACGTGGCACCGTCTCCCACCTCATGCTTGCTCCGGATGCTTCCTTCTGACACGAGCCACTCAATAATATTCGCGCCTGCATACTTCCTCGCCTGAGTTTCTGCCAGGATACGCTACCATTCTAGCCATTCTTATCCGCTAAAAGCAACAAGACGCACACATAAACCTACACATATACATAACAAATCATAGGAGTCTACTTTCCACTCCCTAACTCGCCCAAATACAGAGCCTCAATTCATATGATAGCCCATGAACGAAGTTCACTTCACAATTCAAATGTAACCTAGACAACAATTTATAATCCTCTCAAATCAACATGATATTCCCTATTTATTCGCATAACAATCTCATAACAAAGAATGTCCGAAGACCAATCATATACGATCATTATATATGCATACAAGCCATTATGTGGTCTAACCCTCTAACCATTACCTACCTCGATGTTTGAAGGTAACAACTCATCTACTCGAGGAGCCTTGCTCTTCCTCAAAGCTTCCTGATTGCGAAATCTACACAACAAGAATAATTCATTACTTACTTTTCTATCACGTGTCTAATTAGATGAAACCCTCCGCTCAGTAGGCTTTGAAAGTTAAACCCCAATCCGCCCGGTTTTAGTTTAGTTTTCCATGCACCCTTGTTCCCCACATGTAATTCCTAGGAGTAATCAAACTCTTCAAAAATCAACCTAATTTACCCCCTAATCATCCTACATCCATCCCTAGTTCATCAACCTAGGGTTCGCTAATGAGTAGCTTAATTGTTAACACCTGAAGCATATGATGATATAATTTCGTAAATTACCCAATCGCCTTGCCAAGCTTATTCAATGAAACTCGCTTTTGTAATAATGATTTTTATTTAGCTCAAAACCAATTCAAATTCATAAAATTTTTGATTACCTCAATGCGTATATATTAAATTTAAATATGTTAATACATAAATCAATGGGGGTTAAATGTTAAAAGAAAAAAATAGTTCCTCATCATTTTAAATATATAATAATACAAAGATAGTGATAATCGATATAACACCAGTGCAAACACCGACATTCATATTTGACCAAGATTAGAGACAATATCATGTCTTAGCGAACTCACCGTAGATTGTGATGGAATATTTGAAATGAAAATTACCATTTTCTAAATGGCGCAAAATTCTAGCGAAGAAGACGACCTGCATGAACTTTTCATGGTGTACGCACTAATATCTCGCTTCATTATCCTTTACCCCGCAATATATAATGATAAATATTGTGATTCTTTAGTTTTCTAAAAAGTCATAAATAAAACGTAAAACAATGCGAATAAAGCTTCTTGTTTCATACCAATTCATTAACTTTGTTGCCTGTGGGTACATAGGTAGATTAGGATCATCAAATTGAACCTTGTTGTCAATCGCATGGGATATATTTTTGATGAATGTGGTTAAATATTCATATACATGTATTAATAGGAAAAAAGTATCATAATACCTTTCTTAAAGTTAGAAACAACTATTTGTTTAGCGAGAATAACAAGATATTCTTGCAGCTGCTGCGATAATTGAGTTCCATCATTATCCGCAAGTTCTCCCCGTATGGAAAAAAGGTCTTTTCCTACGAAATTGAAGATAGAGTGTTGAATTTATATTTTGCTCTTAAAATAAATAAAAGTGCATTTTACTTACTTATCATCTATGACAATAACTTCTTGACATCTTTTGTCTTCACTACCGCAATATTTGATAGATCCAATGTTCACAACAATCAAGTAACATATCTCGCTCAAAAATCATATGAATGTAAAGTTAAATTTTAAGTGCTTAAGTTTGATGCTGAAAACATATGAACTTTTTCGTGCAAAGAAACAAATAAATAGTAAGACTAATGTTTGCTTACCAAATTTTAACCCGGAACGGTTTTTCAATATCAAAAAAGAAACCTGTTTAATCTTGTAGGCAGTGGATGGTTCTTCATCTTCATTATTCTCTCAGAACTTCTTTGACAATGGTAAATTTATCGATATCCATTCAAATCTGCTCAAAGGGTATTGCATATGATGAAGATTTCAATCTCTTTTTGCTATCGAGATAAGATATGTGTGAAAATTTTGAGCAGTCATCATAACGTAAAATTTCAAAACCATATATCACGACGCAAATCTGTTCTTCCTGTATTTTATTAATTAATATCAAACATATAGTCACTATTTAAAGATTCTATAAAAAAACTTATGGTATAAGAAAATGTTAGAAAACTTACATTTTCATCTTGCACAATGATCAGCTTGGAAATCGAACCCGCCGGGCCTTTGCTAATTTTTTTGGACAAATTTTGCCAACAACTCCGTGTTTTACAAGTCCAATTCTAGTAAGAGGCGGATTTGATTGATTGTATAGCTTGGTTCCATTTTGCGAACATCAACAACCTAGGAAGAATTAAATTGTAAGAACAATTAATGAAATGAATACTTATATAAAGTGGTATAATGGTGGCATAAAATAAAAATCAAGAGAATTCTTTTTTTATTATTTCATCATAAACTATGTTAATTGTAGAATGATCATTGTGGTTTGTCACAGTTGGCGGTCGGATTATCACTTTGACACAATTAGAACTTTGCTCTAGATAAAGCAACATATAGCCGACCGTGTGAAAAACTAGTTCACGTAGATAAATTTTAGTGAAATCTAAAGTTTGACCTTGTGCTTTATTTATAGTCATCGCAAAACATAATCGTACAGGGAATTGTGTTCTCTTGAATGGAATTAATACAAACATTTATATCACTGGGTGAGAAAAGAGGTATTCTTGGAATGAACACATGTGTATTCTTAAAATCTTCTATGTGACAATTTTAGCACTAATAACATGTGTTTGAAATCACAACATCAATCGAGTACCATTACATAATCCTTCGCAAGGATTTAAATTTCGTAGTAATATAATTGGGCAATTTTATTTCAAAGTCAATTTTATAAGGTGGTAAAACCCCGAGGATTTAATGTAAAGGTGTAAGAATCTTCAAATTGACTTTGATCATTAGGTTCGATAGTTTTATCTATAGCAACAAATGTTTTTATTTTATTTGGAAATCTAGTTATCAACATTTCATTAATCTCGTTTACAAAATCATTTTTGGGTGTTAGAAATAACACGAGAATTCTGGACATTAAATCGGTAGATAATGTGTTCATATTCGGATAGGTTATGCCAAATAGAGCATCTAAAGATTCTTTCTCGCTGTAAATGGAATAATCAAGGAACTTGGAATTTCATAAACAAACTAGGGCCATAGCCATTATTCTCGCAGTATATCCTACCGTCATTAGCACACTGCGGCGAATCAAATTATTTCGACTCCGAGCTTTACTATTGCTAGGGGTCTACCGCTATGGACTCTCACTGCACTTGGGTGCTTTAGAATCTTACCTACCCTCCGATTTACCATTGTGAGTCTAGGTGACTTTTTCAACACTAGGGAGTCTTAACCACTTTCTAACACTTCCTCAAGATCAACAAGCTCTAGCCCCCTTACTATTTATTCTCGACATAAAGCACGATACTTACACTTTCGTTGTACCGAAGAATAAGTCAAAGTGGGAAATAACCCTATCATTCTATAACAAGCCCATGGAACGAAATTAAACAAACTCTAAAAGATGGAGGTACAAACCTTGTAATAATCCTTTTCGTATATTTCAGGTAATCCAACGTTAACCTGCCCCCGTCTACCCTAGATGTCTACTATGAGCCAACTCATATATATACTATACTCCTAACCTCCTATTCTAAGGCTAAAGAAGGAACTGTGGACGATACCGGCATACTATTACCTTATGAGGTTCCTGTGCTCCCAGAGAATGCCAAGGAGATTAAAAGACATCTCTGTTTTCGCTCTAGATACGTTCCTCCACCGTGGCACCACAGGCCTTCCCGTCGCGTAGCTAACTTGCTACTGATGGCTCAGTTTTATATCAACATTATTCTTGACGGACATAACAATGAAATCTTAGGACCTATCCTCATATAACTAGCATCTATACATGATCTAAGAAGAAGGAAGGGTAACCACGCTATTATGCCTCGTAGCCTCCTACCTATAGAATGTGGTGCACAACACACCCTTAGACAAGACTCTACTAGACACGACTTACAGACTCCCCCTCGAATACGACCTACTCGATAGCTCAAGTTTGTCATGCCCTACCTTGGGAGTGCATGACTGCCACCTAACATCACACCGAGCCGGGCTGACCGGGATGGCATAGACAACCCCGGTGCCTACCAAACGACTCAAAATCAAGAAAGCAAACTATATCTCTATGAGAATACAATGGACGACAAGGCCACTTAACACTTAAAAATAAAAATAGCTAACCCAAACCAACATAACATCAATAGGGATCCTAAGCGGGCCGACAAGACCACCATGTTGTCTAGTTATAAATGTAAATGAAAAACAAGCAAAAGCCTATACTAGGCCTGCCACGACCAACGCATAAAATAAGACATACATGGGCCCCACACGGTCAATAACCAACTAACTAAAAATTCGTCAGCATGCCTCTATGAGTGAAAATATTGGCCTGACAAGGCCCCTACTTACCCAAATGCTATACGTATAGAAGATAGATAAACTCTACAACTTGGCAATTCCAAATGAAGCATTGGCACACACCACATTCGTTAGAGATTCTACAATCCGTCTCGTCTTAAACATGCAGAAAGTATGCAACTCCCCATAGATGGGCGCCGGCACATATGTACCGAATATGTAAGGCGTAAAATAAGATTGAATAGAAGCCGATAAAGAACAGGTAGTGAATAGAAAGAAGGGCGTAAGTTAACTCCGTGCTTTCTTATCCATAACTCCGTGCATCTAGTGAAACACTACACGTATATGAGTTGAACCGTACGACTATACATCCAGAAGGCAGCTAGCAAGCAAGTATAAAACAAGAACCTAACTTGCTCGCATAAGCTCGAAGGTGCAAGAATACGTAAATAAAACTAATGAGGCCCCCATAATCCTGTCAGTAAAATTCAATCTATATACCCTTGTCTGTGTTCCTAGATTCTACTAGTACTATAGCCAACCTACTCGGCCTCCGGGTCTGCATCTCGAGCTCGCTGACTCGTAATTGTGTCTTGATCCGTTGGGCCCCCTCGTAATCGCTCCCTAGGCACACAAGGCTCAACGGAGGTTAGTGATGCCGATACGACATAAAAAAGGGGTCCATACGTGATGGATGTAACCATGGGCCTAGGCCGAGTATGGCCTGCCGACATCATGTATATCCTGGAGCTACCAATAAATCCCATAGGCAATGCAATTATCATATAGCTCCTTCCGAGCGATCAATATCCCCATAGGCAATGGCCACACAGCTTAGCAACCCCGATGTTGGTCAACGAAAGGTTATCCTAGGTGGGGTTAATCCCAACTAATATACTGCACTTCGGTCTCAATCTAGCCATTCAAAAGGCATATCTAGCTCTTGAGGCCTAACGTGATCGTTTACTCACCCTTGGAATTGTGAGACCGCAATGGGAACACCCCGTGTGCCTAAATCTCGATCGGAGGATCCCCGGCAAAGGATCATAATCTCTAATGGTCTGGGGACCGATAGGGAGAGATTTGGAGTGGCCTAACGATAATCTGAATGTCATGCTAAGATGTTGATAGCTCATAAGCGAATCGTAAGGTCGCCACAACCAACTATTTAGCTTCCTCGCTTAGAATAACTGTAGGGGATGTTACTTAATCGTATGCCCCTGAAAGCAAGCCAAATCCCTAACCTTCCCTGTGATGATTTACTATAATTCATAGCCTTCTAAAGGTAATACTGTACCACTATGGTTATAGTCCTTTAGATATTACCATGGTCCTGCTCAAATTTCATATGACTTCTTTGGGAAATTACAGCCTCGTAGTGTGTTTACCTCGGACCTAGCCATTCGCCGCAACCTCGTACCGAGTATCTATAAGAGCAAGCCGGGATGTTGGCCTCAAGATCTCAACTACTAATAAGGTTTCTTGTTAGGTACCTGTTTCCGGTCTATTTTACTTGTATAACTCGGGATGACTTCCTAGGCAACTTGTATGACAAGCACTAAGTCGACCGCAACTAATAGTCACTGGCAGGGGCTAACTAAATGGAAGTCGCTACTTTTTCATTGGGCAATCCCGTGCCACGGGTTCTAGGGTAAGACCATCCTATTCAAATTTTCGACTCGGAGGCGGCCAAGGTACGCCGACGGCCCCTAAAGTGAGCTTTATTGACAATACATGCATCAAACTCGAAAGCTATATTGCCCAGCCTACGCCCGATGCTATCCAACTTAGATCGTGTGCCCAACGGGCAACCATAAACTTCTAAGGATTTTGGGATGATGTCAAAACATTGGAATTCTACTAGTATCGTGAATGTAGGAACGAAGGAATTCCTATGATGCTTATAGCGTGAGTCGCACTTAACATACTCTTCCCGACAAGGGATTCTGCACACACTCTCACAGTCAATACGCTAGCAATTTCTAACCACAACCTATATGATCATAGGCTATAGACAAGCTAATCACGCATATATACTCATAATTTATCGACGTAAGCTAGTTACAACATATAGGATCATTGTCTCCATTCATGAACGTAAGTCGTATCATTATACGATGAGAATAACTTGCTGGAAGGAATAAACTTTAACATACCTCGAATGTCACTTTCGTTCACTCGGAACGCTTTCCAACCCTCGGGAGCCAACACCACCACTTTCATCCTTTACGCCTAAAGAAATAAGGTTATTTCTAATATTAAATTCTGCAAACAACGATATCTTTGGATAATAATAAGAACTATAATTCACCTCTACTTAACTCGATCGAAAACACACAATTTCTCAAGAGTTTAGATGGGAGAAATGCTTACCTATTGCCCGTGGCCGCTCTAGATTAATTTGAGCACCAACAACCTTTACTCGCAGATTCCAAAGATATCGAAGCACTTTTCAAGAAATAACTCCGTAGATGCTTCTCGAGGCCTAGAACTTGTTACCCTGCTAATTTTGCGTTCGACAGTTTGTAGCGTAATCCGACGAAAAATACTCAAAACCCATGCCGCTTCTCTATTCCGCCGAAGGAAATGTTTGGGGAATGTTTTAAATTAATCATGAGGACTTATATTTAGCTAGGGTCAGTGGGCAAAGGCTTTTTTGTAGCGCTAACACGGCGACGCGCCGCCCATCACACTTCGAGGAAGGGGTGCGACGTGCCGCCCATCGCGCGAGGAAGGGGTGCGACACGCCGGCCTTGCGTCGTGGGTGGCAGCGGGATGCGGCGCCTCGTCTCAAGCTAATGGGCTCTTGCTCGCTTAATTCCGCGTACTCATCCGGTCATTTCCCGAGTCTTTTCCATATGTGTCGCACTCTAAAACTCTCGACATATAAAACAACGCACGGTTTAACGATAGAAACTTACAGTGTAACAATTTTGTCATATTATATCATATTTATATATTTATCATCTTATTATTTAAGTGGAAAACCTCTAAGTTGAAAGTTAAAATCCAAAATATTCTTAGAGAATTAATTGTCATTTCATCTTTCAATTAAATAATACATAAATATAGTCTACTTAACTACGTATATGTGTCTTCAATTGCTATTTGTGTCTTATTGGGTTACATTGATGAATCTGAACATAAGATCAATTAATCTTAAATTAGAGCAAATGAAAAGAAACTATAATAATTCCATCATTTAAGTTGATAAATCAATAACTACATTTACTAATCTATATCATATTATACTACAAGTGAGAAACCTCTATCTTAAAAGTTAGATTATCATTTGACTCTAATATAAATTAAAATATAATAGAATATCTAATTAAATAATAATATTTTATCATTCATTGAACTACAATTAAATTAAATTAAATAGTAATATTTAAAAATACATTGAAAATCAAAATTAAGTAGTAATATTTAATTCACATAAGGGTGAGTAATAAAATTCAATAGGAAGTCTAATTGAAGGAATTAGATTCGAGTCACCCATGTGGGTCAAATCGAATCCATACAAATATTATATATATATATATATATATATATATATATATTTGTCATATATTTTATATTTAAATGATGAAAAGACACAATGGTTAGGACCTCCCGAACCGGCGTTCCTTGAGTTCTCAGGGTGCCTTTGTGTTTTCTAACGTGATACAGAATAAACAATTGCACAGAGAAATTTTTCTTCTTCTCCAATTTCTGTAAGAGTTCCCCAAGATTTTTTTTGTGTATACTTCTTTTGGTAAAGAGTTGGAACAACTTCAACAAGGTACGATTTTAGATTGTGATTTTATACAATGTAGTTCGTCTTTGTATGTGACTACACTGCCCGAATAAAGAAACAAATTCAATGATCCCGCAACCGTGTTTGATTCTATTCTTAAATTGGTATCAAAGCATAGGTTTTATTTATTTTCTAGTCTTGACTCGTGGAAAAATATATGCACACACTCACACTTCGTTGAAAGATTTCTGTTCAATGATTCCATTCAAGCTTTTTGTTGGGTGTAACAATAACAAGTGAAAAGCAGGTTAGTCAAGAGCAGAAGAGAAATTTCATCCCTTCAGGTGTGAAATGGTTGTTATTCTTACCGGTATTGATGGTCTATCTGTAAGCGTCAATGAAGCTTGTGATTTTTGTTATAAAAAATTGAGGTCCAAAATTTACCGAACTTTTGTTTCTTTTCAAATTGTATATTTGAAAAGATTTCAACTTTTAAAAGAGTAATAATTTTTTTCGCCCTATATAGTACTTACTCTTAATCCGTTCCATAAGTTTTTTCATGTTGTGGAAAATCTTGTTTGTGCATATCAAGATGGGATTCGACTTAACTTCTAAGTGAAGTGAGTTTCGACTTTTGACTTTGAAAAAAAATTAGTTCATGGGCAAAAGATTCAAAATTTCTTTTCCAAACCTCATATCATAATTCTTAATACAAATTATTGTATAATTCTTTTGTATGTGGTTAGTCCTAATTATTTTTTATGTGTAATAAGAAAATCATGGTATTTCATAAGGACACTCCAAACGAAGCCATTAAAGCAACAAAATAGTAGGGTGAAAGGTATGATTGACAATTTCCGTTGATTTGACGCTAGAATCCGATGTACGAGATGATGATCTATACATTTTAGAAACATATTACAAGAA
Source organism: Datura stramonium (assembly GCA_018107945.1). Lineage (NCBI taxonomy): Eukaryota > Viridiplantae > Streptophyta > Magnoliopsida > Solanales > Solanaceae > Datura > Datura stramonium. The sequence goes on from JACEIK010003215.1 coordinate 121,459, forward strand.
TATATAAGTCAATTCAAAAAAATCATTTGGGCCCTATTATTAAGTGTTGAAAAGAAATACATGGCTTTATGGTCTCGCTCTTGTCTAACAATTTTCAAAAGGAGTTGTTTGATATATCGTGACATAAGTTTAATCACTATATGTTGGTATCTTATAGGCTTTGCCTCCGATCATGAATAAGTACATTGACTTGAAAGTTCAAGACTATGTGTCGCTTCATTGGGTTGCCTATAAGAAATAATAATAATAGGACAAAACTAGTAGAACCCATAGTTCCAAGAGGAATATTATTATTACCTAAAGACTTGCGGTGATATTTTATTAAATTGCCCAGCTCACATGAAAAATAATGTGAAAATATGTATTTATTTTGTACAAATGATTGTTTGTATGTGATATTGTTACACCCCGTAAATTCTTGACATGTAGATGGCCTATTCGCATGTTGGTTAAGAGTTTTGAATGCCATACATGCTAGAAAGGCCTGTGGAAAGACTGATAAAGTACACATCGAACTATCAAGGGAGGAGCCTGGCAACTCTCCGTGATGGCACCGTGTCAAGGAGTGAGGGCCTCCGATGGCGCCGTGCCATGGAGGCCCCGTCTGTGCACAAGTATAGTGCAAACTCCTCCGCTTCGTTTATTTCATAAAATTATGTAATTTCCAAGAACACGAAGAAAAATTGCAGAGGGAGATCAAGGGTTTTTGGAAATTTTCCTGCTTACGCTATTAAATGCGGTCCAAACTCGGTATAACCTTGGGTAAAGAGGTATTAAGCATCAAGGAGCATTCCTAAAGGTTTAGTTTCAACATTCGGGCCGAAGTAACCGTCGTGCTACCGAGCTAAGGTAAGTGGAATTGCTCCAAATTAGTGTCAATATACTTCTAGCCCTAAAGTGAGTATTCTCCCTTCCGACTTTTGGAGAAATAGCAGTTTCCCGTCGTTATTCGATAAGTCAAAGTTTGGGTTATATATATATATTAAAAGTGATATTTTCTTTTAGAATATTAATGTATTTAGTTCTTAATGTGATATATATATGAATGCAAGTGGGGAAAATAAAGCAGAATATTGACCGAGCTACGCCGCTAGTCGAAAATTAGAAATGAAGGTATGTAAAACTAAGCCGGGCAAGATAGCAATCCAATATAGTAAACGAGTAAAGTCTAGAAGAAAGAACCTAGAAGTCGCAGGAATTGAGTCCAAAAGATGAATCCAAAGAAGTATTTTTTATAATATTATGTTATATTTAAAATAAAGTTGGTAAAGCAATATCGTATAGTCATATAATATTTTATACAAGATAGTCAAGAGGAGTAATCACACGCGTAAAAGAGTTCAATAAGAAATCGTATCACGGATAGTATTTTCAAATCGAACATGCTTGTTACACGTGATTATTGTTTGTCGAGACCTCTTTGTGATATGAGGGCACCCTTAGAGCTCTCTTGCCGCCCAGGTTAATAGCCGTGCTGACTCGCCCGCGTAGGGTGAGGATACGTCACCTAAGGAGTGGCATGCCGTCCACACAGGACGAAGATGGGATGCAAAAGATTCCCCATATCGCCGACGCATAGCATTATAGCTACCTTGTCGAGCGTTTGCGCCTGTGGCAGACACAGACACAAATTACGCTACAAGCATGTGAGTCCTCCTGACGCGATACGCTTTAGTCAAGGGCCCGTAGAGCCCAAGCCGCATACCTAGGGGGCCGGAGCCTTTCCGTAGTTAGTAGGCGAGTGGAGTGATTTACTTTTGGATGGTTTGACCCGGTAAGGGGTATATAGATTGTGTGCTGGTTGGTACTTTACGGCTTATGAGGGCTGTTATAGGTCCTTGTATGTTATATATGTATATACATGCTATCTATTAGCCGATAGATAGCAGTCACCACCGTCGACAGTATGCTTCTACCTTACCTTCGTACAGATAAGCTATTTCATCCCGCCAAATGCATACAATTTCGTATACTTTCTCGTTAATTAGAACTACTAGTATTATTGCTTATATTCAAGAGTGCCTTCGCTTTTCTTACATACCACTGCGGGTACCGACGCCACTTGGGGCGTTACTACTTTCCCGTTGTGCACTCATAGACGAGGAGCCGACACTCGTGATCTCCCACCCAAGACATAGAGTCATCGCCTCCTCGTCATCCTGAGCTAGACAGCCAGTGGCTTATTTATTTTCTTGTTGTATAGTATGGGCAGGTCGGGGCCTGTCCCGTCCATTTTATTAGTATATGGCGAGATCTCTCCATACCAAGAAATTGAATCACAATGGATCGAATCCTCCTTTCCTTCCACTAGTGAGATTCTACCTCTTACTTGGGAAATTGTGGTCAAGCCCTCATTCCTCGGAATCGAGCACAAAGAAGAATTGTGAATCAACCTATATAACATCCGTTCGATGTAGTCGGCATTCTAGAAGCAAAGCTTCCCGATCTCGCCTCCTTGTGGAAATGCTTCATGATCTCCAAACTTTTTCCACCACTGCTTCTTACTAGGCATTCAGCGAACCGCCAGTTAATTAACTCAACGTAAAGAAAGCTCATTAGGTCAAAACTAGGAGTGCTTAAGCATTGTGTATTCCTCGTGGTTAGTATCATCGGTCGTAGAGACCATATGTATGTCTTAGCTATTTAAGATGGCCATGTGGGGCCTATCCTGGCTTATAGTGGTGACCTGCTGGTCACGCACGCTAGCTCCCGTTCTTGTCAGAAGTAACTAGATAGCATGGTGGCCTTGTCGCCCGCATAGGTTCCCTTATGTTGATGTGGTTCTAGTTAGTCAGTTATGGTTGTACATGGCTATAGGCCTACCCGGTCAGGGGCCGATGCATGTACTCACTATATAGCCCGTTGATTCCGTGAATCAGGTTAGAGCCGCCAGCACTGGCGCAGGGTCGCAGTCTAGCAGCTTAGGTCCTAGTAGGGCACCAAAAAGTTACCATACTGCTATGCGTGAAAACTGGTATCGTGAAAGGTGTCGTGTCTTAGAGAGTCTCCGCAAGCCGTGCTAAGTAGAGTCTTGTCTATGGGGTGTTTTGCACCACATACCATAGGGCAAGGGTGAGGTCAGCAAGGCATAATAGGATGGTTACTCTTTCTTCATATTCGCCGCCATAGAGCAAGACAAAGATAGGGTTGAGTTCTTTAAAACTTATCATACTCTTGTTTACAGATAAAATGGCGTATCAGTCACACCCTCGCCATAGGCGTAAGGTCGGGATAACGCAAAGAGGAGAAGACACCGCCAGGATGCCTCAGCCTTCATTTAGAATCAACCCGATCTCGAGGGCGACAGCTGCAGGCATCATCACGCCTTTCTCGCCAGCCCCCACCTCACTAGGAGCCATTCTAACGGCCCCGCCTCCGATGGGCCCCCCGTACCTACACTATCCGACCAGGAAATTCGGCGTAGTTATGTTGGCACAAATACGGCCACTTAGCGCCGCCGGCGGCTACCCGTAATGTAGAGCCACGATGGATCCGGAAGTTCGAGGGTCGTGGAATTTTTGGCATTGTGTCCCCCATAGTTCACTGTGGTCAAATCGTGTGCAGGACCCCTCAGGATTTCCTAAACCGTATGCAGAGAATCTTCTCGGTCATGCATGTACCACCTACACCGCTGAGTTAGGCAAAGATGTCTGCCAGGAGACATAGCCGTGTTAGTGGTACGAGAGCCGGGAAAGGTCTCGAGGGAGAGATGTTGCCCCTCCAACCTGTCCACTTCTTAGAGGCCTTCCCGGATCGTTATTTTCCACGGGAGATCCTAAGAAGCCCGGATGGATCAGCTTCTGCATCTTGAGTAGGGGCGAGGAGCGTACGGTAATATGCCCTATAGTTTGATTCCTTAGCCCTCTATGCTCCAGCCTTTGTGGACACTATGCCATCTAGAGTCCACCGCTTATTATGGGTCGTAACCTTAATACATTGAGGCATGCATGACAGCCTACACCGCAGAAGATATGGATATTGCCCATGGGTAGGCTCTTTTCCTGCACTATTGAGGGCCTTACGCGGCAACAGGACAGTAGACGTGGAGCAATCAGAGCAGCGCCGCAAGGATCGATCGATGAAATATGCAGGAGTTTCAGAGAGGACCCAGCCCCCGCGATTGTCGACAAAGCCCCGCTAGACCCCACCTCCATCACACAGCCAAAGGGGTAGATTTGTTCGTTGAGGACCGTCGTAGCCGTGGCGCTTCGAACGGTAGATTCACTCAAAGTAAGAGGAGGGCAGAGCAGAGCGCATACACACCCCCACCCTGCCCTATTTGGTGCCGGCCTCACCAACTCGGAGCTTGCAGATATTGCTCCTAGGTTACATATGGCTGTGAGGGGCACATGATGAAAGACTGTCTACCTGGGGCAAGGTAGCTGAGATAGCCAAGATAGGGCATCGGGCCGCTGAAGCCCAGCAAACTCGGGACAGGCGTAGGCCTCGTGTCCAAAAGAGGTAGAGGCCGAGGTAGATCAAAGAGCCTTCTAGTTCGTGCACGCCTGGCCTGTACCTATGCACTACCAGGAAGGCAGACTCGCAGGCATCTCCGTATGTGGTAATGTGGATGATGACTATTTTCTCACCCCGCTTATGTATTGATTGATCTCAGGTCTACTTGTCCCACGTTACCCCATTTGTGGCTCGAAGTTCAAGCAAGCTGCATCGTGTAATTGCTTCGTGCTACTCTTTCGCATCTACACCACTTATGACTCCATTATAGCTAGCAGATTTATCGAGGGTGTACAAGAGGTTAAGCCGATCGTCAGATTACTAAGATCTGGTAGAACTAGATGATTGATTTCGATGCCATTATGGGTATGGATTGGTTTTGCGCTATGCTATGTGCACGTAGAATGTTGACCAAGACGGTCCGATTCCACTTTCCAGGAGGCAAGATTTAGAGTGGAAGGGTAGCAAAGCTACGCCAAAATGTAGGTTTATTTCCTACCTTCGTGCAAGGAAGTTGATAGCTAAGGGATGCATTTACCACCTTGTCGAGTTCGTGATTCTTCGGTGAGCCTCCCACTCTCTAGTCTGCTCCAAGCAGAATGAATTCCCCGACATATTTTCAAATGAGCTGCCCGGTATTCCTCCGTAAAGGGAAATGAGATTTTGGCAATCGATTTGCTACCAATCACCGTGCCCCATATCAATTCCTCCGCATCGTATGGCCCCCGCCAACTCGTAGAGTTAAAGGAAGCACCAAAGACTCGGTTAGATAAGGGCTTTATCGCGAGTACTTCACCTTGGGGTGCGCTGGGCCTGATTGTGAGAAAGGAGCTATCCGCCTGCTGTGTATAGATTATCTGCTGAATAAGTTGCGCTAAGAATAAGTATCCGCTTTCCTGCATTTAGATGATTTGTTTGATCGCTACATGGGGGGGCCGACATTTCTCCAAGATTGACTTACGTCTCTGATACCATCGTTTGAGTCCTGTAAAGAGATATTCCTAAGACAGCCTTTAGGACCGTATACGACCATTTTGAGTTCCTAGTCATGTCCTTTGGGCCGACGAATGCCCCAACAAGATTTATCTAATTCGATGAACAAAGATTTCCTCATACCATACCTGACCTGTTTCAGGATAGTGTTTATGCTACGCCCGCTTTGGGGGTAAGGATCGGCACCTAGTGCCCTAGTGGGACCTGACTGCTAATCGGTGAGCTAAGCACATCTCGTGCTCGAAGCAGTTTCTATCTCGGGATGAGAAACAATGAGCTATATAACGGCCGTAATTACAACCTTCGATCGACTCGGGCCTATAGCCACCGTAAACATAATTCAGGTAATCCTGTGAACATACTTATAGAGGGGAACCTATGCGAGCACACACAAGGCCACCATGTTGTCTAGTCATCTCGTGACTCAACATAAAGAATACTGTAGATAACTACGTGACCGACAAGGCTCACTACTTGTCGCATTTGGGCCCCACAATGCCATCATGTAGCTAAGAATGCTAACAATTCAAACAAAACGCACGCCTCACACGACCAAAGACACTAACCACAGGGGAGATGTATATATACAATCTCCAAGACTCTAGAGTATCGATAAGATGGTCGGGATAGGCCCCCGACCTACGCATACTCGTACAAATGTAGAAAATGAACTACACTCTCTAAATATCAAGCCCTGATGACAAAGAGGAGCTGCATGACTCTATAAGCCGTCGGAATCACGAGGACGCTCCTCAGTTTGCGAGTACTGCAGTAAGTAATGCAATGCCTCAACGGGCACGTACCACGTACCGAGTATGCAAAGCAACCGAACACATTGAATAATAACAACATAACTAGCAACTCGAATAGCAAGAAATAATCGAATTTATAAGAACCGATGTAAGCGAATCGTACTTTTCTCAGGCTGCATAGGCGTGAGCGTACTGCTGCCGTGGAGATATGCTATCTGGCACAATATATAACACATAAATACATATATATAGCAAGCAAGAACCAATACCAACTCCCCATGTTTGATGGTGCCAACTAGCAAACAATCTATATACCCCCTACCCGGTCAAACCAACACATAATAAGTCACTCCACTATCTACTAACTACGAGCACCTCTCGCCGGCCCCGGGTTCATGCCGGGCTGCCTCTGATATAAATAATTGTGTGTGGAGTCCTGAGACTCCCGTATCAGAGCCTATAATCAGAATCGTATCTCGAATTGCCTCGGGCGCATGCGCACACAAGCAAACTGTACTATAATGTTGGATCACCGATATGGGAAAGCTTCATCCCATCTTCGTCCTACTAGGGACGAAATGCCACTTAGAGTGACGTAAACCCACCCGCTCAAGTGTTGGCGACGTTTACCAACCCAGAGGCGGCGAGACGCTCAAAGGTGCCCTCACGACACAATCAAGTCTCAACAATCAATAAGCACATATATAAGCATGTTTAAACCGAAAATACTATCTGTAATCCGATTTCTTATTCTAACTCTCGTGTTATACTAATTCTCATATCGTTTATACCAATCTGGATCTTTTATTCGACGTACGGGCTAATTCAGAGCTAAGACACCCGCCCCTTATGGCTATATTGTAGCCAAGTATATCATCTCGACTGTATGGCTAATCGTAGCCAAGATACTGTCTCTCTCTGTGATTTACTTTACTAACTTTTATTCTCGAATATATGTCATATTATTCCTAAAACATGCTTAAGTAAAACATTACATCGGGCTATACCGAGTCTGATGTGATAACTCGCCATTTAAGCTGCTTTTACTAACTTTTTACCACGCATATAACGACGCAAAAAAGGTTTATCGAATCAAGCCAAAACTCATTATACAACTGCGAGAATTCTATTGCTGAAGCTTATCAGATATGCTAGGCTAGAGTTACTAACTTGTCGAAGAAACTGCTTACATACCTTAACCTCAAGTTATCCGATCAAATGACGAAGCTCCTGGCGCACTCCAACTATTTCTCTCAACCGCATTCACATATAAGGCACAATAGGACTAAATACACCAATATTCTAAAAGAAAATGTCAATTTCAATATTTATAGCCCAAACTTTGGCTTATCGAAAGACGGTCAAAAACTTGCTATTTCTCGAAAGTCCGTAAGGGAGAAATATTCACTTTAAGGCTAGAGCATTGACACTAATTTGGAGCAATTCCACTTACCTTAGTCCAAGAGTTATCTACGATTTGTCGGCCGAATTTTGCGAAACTAAAACCGTAGCAATGCTCCTCGCTGCTAAATACCTCGGATATGAGGTTAATTTGAATAGACTACGTTGACTAAAAGATAATCTGGTAGATAATTTACAATCCTCACGCACGCCCGTTTCGCAATTCCTCGGAATTTTTCTAATTGTAATGACTTAAACTAAGTTGAGGCTTATATACTTGGGCATGGTCGCGGCCAATGTGTCACGGTGCCAACGCGGGCGCTCCCCCTCCGTGACACGTTGCCATCGGCGGAGGGCTCTCGCCCGGCTCCTTCCGCGATGGTTCGACCGGTTTCGTCCGGTCTTTCCTAGCCTTTTCTAGCACGATGGCTTTAAATGTACTCTTAACCAATACGCGAATAGGCCATCTATGTGTCGGGGAATTTTACTGGGTGCAAGAGTTTATAGACATATTCTCGTGTATTTCGCCGAGGTAGACCACCGTGCTCATTTACTGGGCGCGCGTTCCGATTCTCGTGGACCGTCAATTGTATGCCAAGTTCTCCAAATGTGAATTCTCACAACTCGCAGCTTTCTGGGGCATATTGTGTCGGATGCCGGTATACAAGTAGACATGTAGAAAATAGCTGGGCCAAAACAAGGTCTAGACCTACCACTCCGACCGAAGTCCGTAGTTTTCAAGATTAGCCTGATACTATAGAAGATTTGCTGAGGAATTCTCCACCATAGCGGCACCTCAATTAAGCCGACGCGTAAACAAGAAAGTTTTAGTGGAAAGAGGCATGGATGCATAGTTTCCAAGAATTGAAAGACGATAATCCTCCGCCCCCAAGGTTAGCATTAATGCAAGGTACAAAGGTTAGCGTATCGTGACGCATCAAGTATTGGGTTGGGATGTGTGTTGATGCAAGACGCAAGGTGATTGCTTATGCTTCCGCATTGGAGGAAATACGAAAAGAACATCCTACCCATGACCCTAACTAGCCGCGGTAATCCACGCCTTAAAGATAGAGACATTACTTGTATGGCATCCATGTGGATATTTTCACGACCATAAGAGCCTCACAAGATATCTTCACTCGTAGGGAGTTAATTCTTGCGACAAATGGCCGCCGGTTGGAGTTATTGAACGATTATGATGTGAACATCGTGATTATCCGGGAAAGGCCAACGAGTGGCATATGCACATTGACACTAATTTGGAGCAATTCTACTTACCTTAGGTCCTAGAGCACGATGATTTGTTGCCGAATTTCATGAAACTAAATCCGCAGGGAATGCTCCCCGCCTGCTAAATACCTCAGATTCGAGGTTAATTTGAATTTGACCACGTTGACTTGCTGACCGGGTGATAATTTATAAATCCTCACGCAGCCTCTATTTTCTCGCCATTTTCTGGAAATTTTCGATTGTAAATGACTTAAACCGGTTGAGGCTTTATATACTTGGGCCTTGCCTGGCGCCAACGGTCACTGAGCCAACGCAGGCTCCTCCGTGACACGTTGCCATCGCTGAGGGGCTCACCCCCTGCTCCTTCCGTGATGGTTCGACGGGTTTCTCGTCCTTTTCCCAAAGCCGTTTTCTAGCATGTATGGCTTTCAAATACTCTTAACCAACACGCGAATAGGCCATCTAATTGTCGGGAATTTTACTGAGTGTAACATTCTCCCCTTAAGAATATTCGTCCTCGAATGTAATCTTCATCTAGAGGACTTCTTAACTTACTCAACTTGTTTCTAGAAAAATTTCACAGAGTTTCGTAATATGGACTATCCCAAAACCCGAAAATGCAGTAAAAGTCCAATACAGTACTCCACACAATACTATAGTGCTCACATGACAAAAGAGTAAGATCGATCATTTCACTTATATATACTATAAGGCACCGTATAAAATAACAATACTAACATACCTGGGTCGCCTAACTAGGCTTGTAACAAGTGAGGATATCTGGGTTTTATATCTTCCTCCGCCCCTGTCACTCCTGCTCAAGTTACGCCAAAGATTTCTGATGACGCTAGTCATCTTTAGATCTCAATCTACGAATTTGTTCATTCAAGATAGCTACCGGAACCTCTTCATAGGCCACTTCCGTAACCTAGATATCCTAGACTGACCTGCTCTCGATGGGTCTCCTATGCATTTCCCTCAAAGATAGGAGCACGTGAAAGACCTGATGAACGGATTCTAATTCTCGAGGAAACCAACTTATATGCCACCTGCCTATTCTTCGACGAACTGATATAAGGCCCAACAAATCTCGGACCGAGCTTACCTTTCTTCCGAATCTCATCACCCCTTTCATCGGAGATACTTTCAAAAATACCTAGTCGCTCACATCACCTGTGTCTCTGCGCCGCACATCTCGGCATATGATTTCGCGGCTCGTGCGCTCGCAGGCGTCTCTCATGCTTTACCTCTCCTCTCGACTATTGAATAATGTCCGGCCCAATCGGGCGCCGATTCTCCCAATTTCAAAACCGCCCAACCGGCGATTCGCATTTTCGCCTGTATATTGCCTCGAAGGGCGCCATCTCGGATAGCCGAGTGATAGCTATTATTATAAGCAAACTCACTAATTGGCAAATTCTCGCCCCAGTCCTACCTCCAAAATCTAGCACAAACGCTTGTAACATATCCTCGATCGTTTTAATTGTACATTCTGCTTGCCTATCTGTCTGAGGGTTGAATGCCGTGCTCAAATTAATCTCGATGCTCCTGCACTTCCCTCTCTGAAACGACCGCCAAAATCTAGCCGTAAACCGTGCTCCTCTCGTTCGAAATAATATACTGCACCCGTGTAATCTAACTATTCCTCGATATACAATTCAAGATAATCTTCGGCCGAGAAATTAGCTTTCACCGGGGTGAAATGAGCTGATTTTGTTAGCCTCGTCAACTATCAAGCCCAAGTGGAATCATGTCTATGTCTGGGTACTATGGTAATCCTCGCTATATAGTCCATGTTCACTAGCTTCCATTTCCATAGAGGCACAACTATGTCCCGAGTTAACCCGCCCGGTTTCGGTGTTCCGCTTTACCTGTTGGCAATTAAAACACTGGGCTACAAATTCGCCAATTTCTCTTTTCATACCTGGCCACCAAGAGTTCTCTTTGATATCATGGTACATTTTCATCGCGCCGGGTGGAGAGAAGAAGTGCTTAATGCACTGCTTCATAACTGGTCGGCGAAGCCCTGAAATATCTGGAACACGAGGCGGCCTTTTTACATCGGCAAAGACTTCATCCTCGCTATCCGGAAATCTCGGCACTTTCCCCTACCGGATTCTCGTCCATAAGCTTTGACCAGGCTTCAGATCTTCATATTTCCGTTCTTTTATCACAACCACGATGACACGGCAAGGTTCTCAATTACCGCTCAAGGTCCCCTCTATTTCGGCTACAATTTTAACGGCTAGGGTCAAGCAATTGATGTATCTCCCCACTCAAGTCCCGCCGTCGGTTGCAAATACGCCAAACTTCCCATGGATTTACTGAGAGAATCTCGCTACTACATTGGCTTTTCCCGTGATGACACAGTAATATCCACGTCATACTCTTTTAATAACTCCAACCGATGCCGTCGCATTCAACTCTTTGGGTGAAGATATACTATAGGCTCTTATGATCTGTGAAAATATCCACATGGACGCATACAAGTAATGTCTCCACATCTTTTAAGGCGTGGGATCACCGCGCTAACTCTGTGTCGGGTAGGATAATTTCTTTTCGTGTTTCCGCCTTTCTGGAAGCATACGAAATTACCTTACCATGCCGCATCAACACACAACCCAACCCAATGCCCGATGCATCGCAATACATCGAATAACCTTCGTACCTTCCGGCAATGCTAACACGGGCGAGGTTAATCGTCTTACCCCGGAAGCTATGCTCACATGCCACTGTCCACCGAAACTTTACCGTCGCCGCTTGGTCGAGGTGCCTCTATAGTGGAGAACCCTTCGACAAATCTCCCCGTAATATCCCGCTAATCCTGCAAAACCGCGAACTTCGGTCCGAGTGGTAGGCCTAGGCCATAAGTTTTAATCGGGCTGCTATTTTCTCGTATGTCAACTCCGTATACTAACATCTCACACAATATGCCTCAGAAGGATATTGAGTTCAAATGAATTGACACTTTTCTTGGAGAACTTAGCATATAACCGACGGTCCCCGAGAATCTGAGCACCGTCCGTAAATGGTTCTATGATCTCGCCTCGTAGCAAGAATACACCCGTAATATCATCAATAAACACTATCACGAACAAAAATGTGTATGGTCTAAAGGTACTGCTCATCGTGTCCATAAATATTGCCGGGGCATGCGCCAACCCAAAGACATAACTAGAAATTCAAAGTGACTATATCGGGTCCTCAAAGCCGTTTTGGGAATGTCTCTTTCACGTAATCGAACCCGATGATATCCATCGCAAGTCAATCTTGGAGAAGTATCTAGCCCCCTGTAATCGATCAAATAAATCATCTATTCTGGGAAGTGGATACTTATTCGGTCACTGCACCCTTATTCACGGTAATCTATACACATGCGGAGCGAGCCATCCTTCTTCTCACAAATAGAACCGGGCACTTTACCTGAAGTACTCGCCCGATGAAACCCTTATCTAGCAAGCCTTTTCAACCGCTCCTTAACTCTCGAGTTTCAGAGCCATGAGCAGAGGAATTTATATGGGCCGAGTACCCGGTAGCAAGTCGATTGCAAAATCTATTTCCTTCGGGGAATATCGTGTAACTCTCGCTCCGGAAATACATCGTGGAATTCGTTCACCACCGGGACAGACCGGAGTGTCTGAGACTCTACCTCAACATCCTGAACCCCGACTAGGTGGTAAATACATCCCTTTAGCTATCAATTTCTCACCTCAAGGTAGGAAATAAACCTACCTCTTGGCGTAGCCGTGCCGCTCTTCCACTCTCGTACGCTCCCCGGGAAGTGGAATCGCACTGCCCCGGTCCAACATTCTACGTTGGCATAGCACGGTACTAACCAATCCATACCCATGATGGCATCAAAATCAATCATTTCTAACTCTACCGTATCAGTCCGCGATCAGCAACCCTACTGTACACCTCGATAAATTCGGCTAGCTATAATAGAGTCATCGATGGGTGTGGATACTAAAAAGGGTCATTAATAACTCTAGTGCGACATTAAACTTTCGAGCCACAAATGCGTTTATAGACGAGTGACCCCGATCAATCGCGTTACATAAGCAGTATGATGAACAGATAGTCATCATACCTCGTTACTACATCTCCGGAGACACCTTCACAGGTCCTTTCTCCTCGGTAGTGCATAGGTATGGCTTGAGCCCGTACCCGAACTCCGGAGGCTCCCTGATCTACCTCGCCTCTACCTGCTGGAGCTCGAGGGCTCACGTCCTATCGAGGTCAGCTGGAGCCGTGCCCGCTGATCCCCCCGTCCCCGCTATCTTGGCTATCCCACTCGCGGGACAATCTCTCATCCTATGCCCCTCCCCCGCCCGTATAACACCCGAGGAGCCATATCTACAAGCTCCAAAGGTGAGGTCGGCCGCAGCACTAGCAGGGTGGGGGTGTGAATCTGCTCCCTCGCTCTCCCTTCTCTACCGGCGGGGAATCTACTATTCGGGAGAACCTGGCCACTGCACTCTGACCGCCCTCGACGAACAAATCTACCTCTCACGGCCGGGCCAGGCGCGGAGGTGGGGTCTAGGGGTCTCGGGCTCGACAATCGTCCGGGTTCTCGAACCTCCTCGCATTTCATCCGATTCGTCTTATGAGCTGCTCGATTTGTCTGCTTCACGCCCTCGTTGCCGTTCAAGGCCCTCAATGGTCCGGGCAAAGGCCTCGGTTTCCTGGCAATATCCATCTTCTCGCAATGTAGCTATCATGCATGCTTTTCAATGTATTCTCGGCTCTGCACTACAAAATAAACTCCGTGAACTTCTGGACGGCATGGTATCCACAAAAGCTGAGCGTAGCGGGCTAAGGAGTCAAATCAGAGCATAATTCTCGTATGCTCTTCGCCCTTGCTCCAAATGCAAAACCGATCCATTCTGGCTCGCCTGATCTCCCGGAAAGTAATCTGCCCAGAAGGCCTCCCGAGAAGCCGAATGAGGGGCAACATCTCTCCTCGAGACCTTTCCCAACTCTCGTACCATAATACAGCTATGTCCCGCAACCGAAAACTCATAGCTCAACCGATTCTCGTAGGGGCCAACATGCATAACCCAAAATTCTTCGCATCCGGTCAAGGAAATCCCCGGGGGTCCTCTCGCCTGGGACCGACCCCCGTGAACCGTGGGGGACCCAAGGCCGTACCCCGACTGAACTACATGATCCACCTCCGATGGCTCTGCCTGCTGTGTGGCACCGACTGCACCGTGTGTCCATCATTTGTGCCAAATGTAACCACCGCACCGTGAACTTCCCCGGTTCGATGGAGAAGGTACAGGAGCTATCGGAGGCGTGTCGTACCAAACGGCTCCCGATGTGAGGGGGATCATTGAGAGGGTCATGGATGAAGCCTCTATATCGCCCTCCAATCGGGATGACTCTCAATGAAACCGAGGCACTCGGCCGGGTGCCTTCTCCCGTCGCCGTATCTAATCTTTTACCTAAGTAAGGTGTCACCGGCCTACCATTTTATCTCGTAGACAAAGAATATGATAAGTTTTTGGGACTCAACCCATACCGTACCGCTTTCTATAGCACGATCGAATGAGAAGGAAGAGCACCATCCTATCACGCTCGCAGCCTCTTCCCGCTCTATAGTATGTGGTGCACAACACATCCATAGACAAGACTCTTACTTAGCACGGCTTGCGCACTCTGTGACACGACCTGGTCCGATACCAAGTTTGTCGCGCCCCTTGGGGGTATGACTGCACCTAGTGCCCTAGTAGGGACTCCGAATCGTTAACTGGGTGAGCCTAAGTATATTCGGTGCCTGGGCTAGCTCTATTCGTATTTCGAAACAATGGGCTGGCCAATCAGAATTACAGGCTCTTCCTACGATCGTCTATAGCCACCAGAAACATAATTACCAACTTAAACATACTTATAGAGGGGAACGTATTCTAGCCGACAAGGCCACCATGTCAGTCTAGTCATCTCGTGACTCAACATAAAGAATATCAGATAACTACGTGACCGAAAGGTCACCACTACTATCGATTTTGGCCCCACACGTCGACACAATAAGAATGCTAAAAACTAAACAAAACACACGACCTCACACGACCGCACAACTAACCACAGGAGATGTATATATACAATCGCAAGCCTTTATGAGTATCGATAAGATACATTCCGACAGGCTCACCTACCCATACTGTACAATAGAGAAAATGAACTACACCTTCTAATATCAAGCCCGATGACAGAGCCGATGACTCCCTACAAGTCGGGCCGGACCACGAGGGACGCTCTCGTCTATGAGTAAATTGTGCAAGTAATGCAAAGGCTCTAACGGCGTCGCACCTGGGTACCGAGTATGCAAAGCAAGCAACCGAACACATTTGAATAATAACAACATAACTAGCAACTTGAATAGCAAGAAATAACCGAATCTGTAAGGACTGATGTAAGCTGAACGACTTTTGTACTATGATAGGGCAGGAGCGTACTGGGTTGCCGTGGCGATTCGCTATCTATTAACTAATATATAACACATAAATACATATATATAGCAAGAAAGAACCAATACCAACCCCCATAAGCCGGATGGTGCCAACCAAACAATCTATATACCCATACCTGGTCAAAAACCAACCAAAATAAGTCACTCCACTCACTACTAACTACAGCACCTCTCGCGCCTGGGTCTCCGGCTCGGCTATGGCCTCCGATATAAATAATCGTGGTTCGAGTCCTGGAGGACTCCTATATCAGACTGTGAATCAGAATCGTATTCGACTGCTCCCTTGGTGCAAGCGCACACAGGGTAACTGCATCAGTAATGCCGACGCCCGATATGGGGAAAGCCATCCTATCTTCTGGCCCATCAGACGACATGCCGCTCCTTGGAGTGACGTAAACCTACCCGCTCGCGGGGCTTACTACCGCTTACTAACTCTGGGCAAATGAGACGCCAAAAGGGTGCCCTCACGACACAATCAAGTCTCAATAAACAACATTAGGCACATATATAGCAAGCATGTTTAAACCGAAAATACTATCTGTAATCCGATTTCTTATTCTAAACTCTTTCTCGTGTTATACTACTCCTCATAATCGTTTATACCGACCCGGGATCTTTATCTCATTAAACATGACTAATTCGTAGCCAAGATACTATTCGCCCGTATGGCTATACTGTAGCCAAGATATCATCTCACCGTATGGCTAATTCGTAGCCAAGATAGCCCGTTCAGTTCGATTTTACTTTACTAAATTTTTATTCTAATATATGTCATATTATTCTTTAAAAATATGCTGTTAAACACATATCTGGCTATACTCGAGTCCGAAGTGATAACCGCCATTTGGCGTCGCTACTAACTTGGATCAATACGATAACGACGCAAACAGTTTACTGAATCAAGCCAAACTAATTATACAACTCTGGAATTCTATTACGGAGTTCACTGAATTATGCTAGGCTAGAGTTAGTAACTTGCCGAAGGAAATGGCTTTACATACCTTAACCCCTGATTATCCGAACCCGACGAAGCTCTGGCCAATACTTCCACTATTTCTCCCAACCGCATTCACATATATTTCAATTAGGATAAATACACCAATATTCAAAAAGAAACGCCACTGAATATATTTATAGCCCAAACTTTGGCTTATCAAAGACGGTAAAAAATCTGCTATTTCTCGAAAGTCCATGAGAAATATTCACTTTAAGGCTAGAGTTATTGGACACTAATTTGGAGCAATTCCACTTACCTTAGCCTAAAGAGCACGACGTATCGGCTCTACCACTTCGCGAAACTATATCCGTAGGAATTTCGTTGCTAAATACCTTGGTATATGAGGTTAATTTGGAATTTAGACTATGTTTGACGCTACAATCTAGCGATAATTTATATAAATCCTCACGCACGCTCTACGTAATTTTCTCGGAAATTTTCTAATTGTAATGACCTCAAATCAAGTTGAGGCTTTATATACTTGGGCTCGGCCGGCGCCAATTGCGGCTGAGCAACGCGAAGGCTCCTCCGTGATACGTTGCCACGCGGAGGCTCACCTGCTCCTTCCGCGATGGTTCGACGGGTTTCTCGTCTGGCCTTTCTGGCCTTTTCTAGCATGTATGGCTTTCAAATACTTAACCAACACTATAGGGGCCATCTATGTGTCGGGAATTTAATGGTGTAAGAGTTTATCGATGGAGATTCTTGGTATTCTCACGCAGGTAGACCACTGTGCTCATTTACGCGTTGCTCCAGATTTCTGGGTGGACCGTCAATTGTATGCCAAGTTCTCCAAATGTGAATTCTAGCCGAACTCGTAGCTTTCTTGGGGCATATTGTGTCGGATGTGCCGGTATACAAGTAGACATGTAGAAAATAGAAGCAAGCCAAAACAAGGTCTAGACCTACCACTCCGACCTAAGTCCGTAGTTTTCTAGGATTAGCAGATACTATAGAAGATTTGTTGAGAATTCCTCTACCTGCTAGCGGCACCTCCGACTAAGCTGACACAGAAAGCATTAAAGTTCTTAGTGGAAAGAGGCGTGTGGACAGAGTTTCCAAGAATTGGAAAGATGTATTTGAACTTCGCCCCCCAAGCAATAGCACATTGTCGAAGGTACAAAAGGTTATTTAGTGTATTGTGACGCATCAAGTATTGGGTTGGGATGTGTGTTGATGCAAATGCTACAAAGAAGGTGATTGGTTATGCTTCCGCATGCCCAGGAAACAAAAGAATTATCCTACCCATGACCCGGAACTAGCTGCCGTAATCCGCGCCTTAAAGATATGGAGACATTACGCATGGTTCATGTGATATTTTCACTCAATTACAAGAGCCTACAATATACCATCAGAGAAGAATTATAATAAATATTGGTAGGAGTTATTGAACGATTATGATGTGAACATTCTGTGGTCATCCGGAAAGGCCAACGTAGTGTGCTATGCCTCAACCGCAAATCTCCATGGGGAGTTGTTAATGGCACTGCAGCAATGGGAGTTAGCCGCAGAAATGAAACCACTCAGCGCTTAGCCATTCATGGGCAGAATGTAGACAATAGAGCTGTGAATTCGCGTAATACCGTGTCATGGTTGTGGAGGTAAAGGAATGGCAATATGAAGATCTCGACCTAGTTCAAATTTAAAGACAGACTTCAAGAAGGGAAAACGCCAGATTTTCGTGTACTGAGGATGAAGTGTTGCGATGTAAAGTCCGCCAGGTTCCGTATAATCTCGTGGCTTCACCAACATTATGAGTGAGGTACATTACGCCGCTATTCTCTCCACCCAGAGCGACTAAGATGTACCACGATATCAAAGAAATCTACTGGGTGGCCAGTATGAAGAGGGAAATAACAGCACTTGTAGCACAAAGGTCCTAACCGCAAACAAGTAAAAGCGAAATACCGTAAAACCGTGGATTGACTCGTGACATAACCGTGCCTCTCCTCGGAAATGGGAAGCAAAAGAAACATGGACTTTGTAGCAAGATTAATTCTGTACTGTGCATAGAGACATGATTCATTTGGGTAATTATTGACAGATCGACTAAATCAACCCATTTCCTCGCAAGAAAGCTACTTTCCGCCGAAGACTACGCCGAATTGTATATCGTAGAAATAGTTAGATTACACGGTGTTCCGGGCTTTCTATTATCTCTTATAGAGGAGCACACTATAACTAGATTTTGGCAAGCCAAGCTCGTAGAGGTAAGGGAACGCATCACTGGAAGACGCATTCCACCCTCGTGAGACTGATGGACAAAGGAACGCACTATTCAGACGCCTCGAGGATATGCTACTGCATTTGTGCTGACTTGGAGATACTGGACGAGCATTTACCGATTGAGTTTGGTTATAACAATAGTTATCACTCAAATATCCAGATGGCGCCCTTGAGGCATTGTATGGGCGAAAATGTAGATCGTCGCTGGCTAGTTTGAAGTAGGAGAGTCACGCCGATCGGGCGATATTATTCATCGCCGAGGGAGAAGGTAAAGTTTAATGGTGAACGCCACTGACCGCACGAGACGCCATAAATCGCCCGTATGTCGATGTGCGACGCAGACTGAATTTAATGTGTGAATGATTGGGTATTTCTAAAAGTATCTCCACTGAAAGGGGTGATGAGATTCGGCAAGAAAGGTAACTCGGGCCCGAGATTTGTTGGGCCTTATCGGATTCGCCAAAGAATAGGCCAAGTAGCATACGAGCTGGAACTTACCTCCGAATTAGAGTCTGCTCATCCCGGCTTTCCACGTATCTATGCTAAGGAGGTACATAGAGACTATCCTAAGTTGTCCTAGCTCGTGATGTCCGTGTTACTAGCAGCTAGCTTATGAAGAGGTTCCGTAGCCATACTAGACAGCAGATCAAGCAGTTGAGAACCAAAGATATTGCTTCGTCAAGGTACTGTGGCGTAGTAGGAACTCGAGAGAGATGTCGGGAAGCAAAGGAAGACGTGAAAGCTCGACATCTCACTTATTCCAAGCCTAGTCAACCAAGAGGTATGTTAGTATTGTTATCATATGAAACGCTTATTATTACATGTATAAATGAGATAGTTTACTCTAGTCTTTTATGTTATGTATGCTATAGTATCGTGTGGAGTACCGTATTGGACTTTTTCGCATTTTAGTTTTTGAGATAGTCCAATTACAGGGAAACTCGCCAAAATTTTTCTAAGAATAAGTCAAGTATGTTGAGGTTCCTATAAGTAAGAAGTTTACATTCGAGGACCTAATGTTCTTAAGGGGGTAGAATGTTACACCTCGTAAATTCTCGGCACATGATGACCTGTTCGCATGTTGGTTAAGAGTTTTGGAATGCCATATGCTAGGAAAAGGCCCGGGAAAGACCGTATAAGTGACACATCGAACCATCGCGGGAGGAGTCCAAGGTAACCCCTCCGCGATGGCACCGTGTCACGAGGAGGCCTCCGCGATGGTGCCGTAAAACGGGAGGCCCCCGTCTCAGAACAAGTATATAAAGTCTCCACTTTGGTTTATTTCATAAAATTATGTAATTTCAAGAAACACAAAGAAAAAAAAATGAGGAGGACGAAGGGTTTCTTGAAATTTCTTCCGTTTACGCTATTAAACGCGTCCAAACCTCGTATAAACCTTGGGTAGCGAGGTATTAAGCAAGAAGGAGCATTCTACGGGGTTTACCACAAAATTGGCTTGGGCGAATCATTGTATAATGAAGCTAAGGTAAGTGGAATTGCTCCAAATTACTTCAATATACTCCCAGCTCCTAAAGTGAGTATTTCTCCCTTTCCTCGACTTTCGAGAAATAGTGAGTCTTCCTACTGTTTTTTGATAAGTCAAAGTTTGGGTGATATATATTAAAAGTGATATTTCCTTTTCTAATATTATTGTATTTAGTTCTAATTTATATATATATGAAATGCGCTTGGGGAAGTTAGTAGAAATATTGACCTAGCTACGCCAGCTAGTCTGTGGAAATCGAAACGAAGGTATAAAGCTAGTTTTTATTAGCAAGATAGCAATCCCAAAAGATAGTAAACAGAGAAAGTTCAGAAGAAAGAACCTAGAAGTTTTAGAATTGAGTCCAAAGATGAATCAAAGAAGTATGTTTTATAATATTATGTTATATTTAAAATAAAAAGTTGGTAAAGCAACACGACGCCGATAATACTTTATACGCATAGCCGCAGAGGGAGAATCACGCTTAATGCGTAAAAGAGTTCGGGGACAAGGAAATCAAAATACGAATAGTATTTTCGCATCAAACATGCTTGTTATACGTGATTATTGTTTGCCGAGACTGCTTGTGCTATGAGGGCACCCTTAGAGCTTCCTTGCCGCCCCAGGTTAATAGCCGTGTCGACTCGCCCGCGAGGGTGAGGATACGTCACACCAAGGGAGTGGCATGCCGTCCGCAAAGAGGACGAAGATGAGATGCAAATTCCCTATATCAGCCTGGACAAGAGTAGCATTATAGCTTACCCGTCGAGCGCGCCTTGCGCCTGGGGGCACCATGATACAGAGCATGTATGACATACATATATAAGAGTCCTCCTGGACTCGATACAATTATAGTCAAGGGCCCAGAGAGCCCAAACCGCATACCCGTCAGCTTGTGGGAGGTGCTCGTAGTTAGTAGGCGAGTGAGTGATTTACTTTTGGATGGTTTTTGACGCTGGGTAGGGGGTATATAGATTGTGTGTTGGTTGGCACCTTCCGCTTATGGGGCTAGTATAGTCCTTGTATGTTACATCTATATACATGTTATCTATTAGTCGATAGATAGCGGTGGTCAGCCATGTCGACAGCATGCTTCTTACCTTACCTTCAAGCATTGATAAGCTTATTTCATATCCCGACAACCCGTATAGATTCGGTATACTTACCATTCCGAACTACTAGTATTATTGCTTATATTATGCTCGCCTTGTTTACATAATCGGGTACCTGGGGCAGTACTCACGCCATTTGGGGCGCTCGCATTACTTGGGCTCGCAGTACTCATAGACGAGGAGCCGACACTCCGTGATTTCGCCACGCATAGAGTCACGCCCTCGTCATCCTGAGCCAGACACCAGAGGCTTATTTCTTTTCTTGTTGTACGTTATGGGCAGGTCTGTGGTCCCATTCCGAAATTCTCTTATTAGTATTCTTAGAGGCTTGCAAGATTGTGTATTCTCAGGGTTAGTATTACACATTATGTGAGGCGGTGTATGTCTTAGCTTGTTTATGATGGCCGTGGGGCCTTATCCACTTGTAGTGGTGACCTTGTCGGTCACATAACGCCTTAGCTCCTGCTTACTTGATTCGGCACCAGACAAACATGGTGGCCTTGTCGGCTCGCATAGGATCCCCCTTATGTTGATGTAGTTCTGGGTAGCCGTTGTGGTTGTACAAGTGGCTATAGGCCTGGCTCCATGTGGGGCCGTATTTACAAACCCGCTATATAGCCCGGTTGATTCCATAACGTGTTAGAGCCAACCAGCACCGTGGCGCGAGTTCGCAGTCTAGCGCTCGAGTCTCTAATAGGCACTGTAAGGCCATACCCCAAGGGCGTGATGTATATGACTTGTATGAATTTCTGATTTAATCTTTAGATTATTTTGTTATTTAACATTTCTATATTTGTTATCAATTTAATTCTTAGATTATTATTGTTGTCCAATATTTTTATTTGTTATAGAATTTAATCCTTTAGATTATTATTGTTATTTGATGTTTCTATATTTGTTATAGAATTTGTATTTTAATTATATCTTGAATTTATGTGATTTGAGATAACTCTCTGATGATTAATTATGTTAGATTTACAATATATTAGAATTGATTATGATTGAGAACTTAGTGAACTTTCGATTCCCGAACTCCGATATGAAATAAATATTGAAATAGTTATATATTTTAAGAATTATTATGTAGATGAATTTAGGCTATAATAAGTGTACATTGTTGTCTCACGATAGTTTATACTTTTCTTTAAAATTAGTATGTCTACCGTCGCAAAGAAAATCATCGTTGAGCTTAATAAGGGTGATAAAACTTAACCGTGATAATTATGGAAATATGGAGCATGAAATTCAAGTATGTCCTCGAAGAGCAGATGCTCTGAGGTTCTTAATGTATCTATGACACTTCATAAAATTAGCAATACACCCCAATATGCAAGAGATCTTGAGGTTTATCAAGTTGAAAAAAGAAAATTCTCTGCTCATATAACATTGTTGAGCAAAGCATGGATAATGATATCATGAGAGATCCTCAACAAAGATAGACAATGCCAAGGGACATGTGGTCCGCATTAAAAGAAAATTTTTGTCATACTTCGCTGCCATGTTAAGGGCGCTTTACTATTAAGTTTGATACTTATAAGAAACATCCCCGATCATACTATGCGTAAGTATGTGCGCTATATGACGACATGGTGAATGAAAATATGAAAATGCACTTGACCCATAACATTAGCATCAAAACTATGGAAGATGCTAAGCATTATTTAAAACTCAGGAAGAGTTCCTCTGATTGGACAATATCGGCTATAAATGCGTATATGGCTAGTTTTGATCCAAAATAAGGACATGCTTAAAACAAGTATGGCGACTTTCTCGTAAAAGGGGAAAGGAAAAACCTCAAAGAAGACTAAGATTAATCAAAAAGGAGAGAAGATGTTTCTCGCTCCTAAGAAAAAGATGAACATGGCTAGGCTCAATACTACAACTGTGAGAAAGAGGGACACTTTGCTCGTGATTGTCCTAAGCCTAAAAAGGTACATCACCTTATTAATAATTTACATAGTGATGTAAATATTTCTTGTTCTTCTTATTTAACTGAATCACTTCCTATGTAGATTGTAGACTTGGGAGCCACCGAACATACATAGAGACGCAAATAGATGCTTTCGTAGATTTTTAATGAATTCCACGAGGAACCAAATGGGTTTATGTGGTACACCAAAAGTGAGGTCAAAGGATTGGTACTGCAAACTTGAAATGCGTGAGACCGAACTCTATTTCTATATTATGTATTATTTGCCCCGTCAATTCATCGAGATCTAGTCTCCGCGAATATTGATTGGGTTAGGATTTAATTTTTCTTTCATGAACATGGTTTAGATATGTATTTAAAATATGACACTGGTTACTTTTTGATAGGTTTTTTTGTATTGAATGTTGTTCAAAGTTCCAATAATAATAATGTTTGTTTTTCCTTATTTACATCTACTTCTAATTGTGAAAATGATGTAAATATATGTCATGCTAGACTTGGCCATATTGGTCAACAAAAATGAATCGCTTTTAGCCAAAAAGGTCTTCTTGGCTAAGTGTAGACACAATAGATTTGTCTATTTGCGAATATTGTCCGGCTGGAAACCGCAAGAAAACTATTTGGAAAAGGTATGAGAGCCGAAACTCCATTGCGCTAATTCATTCGACATTTGTTGTCCAATGAACGAAGGGCGTGGCACGGTGTTGTTTATATTATCACATTTATTGATGACTTTACTCGATATGATTCGTTTATTTGATTTCTCATAAATTCGAATTTACAATTTTAAGATTAAATTAAAATATAAAACATAAAAAAAATAAAAAAATTAAAATTTTTTAAGAACCGATCGAGGAAGAGAATATTTGTCTCATGAGTTCAAACAATTGTGTGATGAAAAGGGAATTCAAAGACAATTGAGTATTCCCTACACTGCAACAAGAAAAATGGTGTTGCGAAGCCAAGAAAACAATAATTATGGCACAAGCAAAATTACCTATCACCTATTGTGGTGATGCTTTGCTCACCGCCGTATTTTATACTTAATCGTGTCCCTTCTAAATCAGTTACATCTACTCCATATGAGTTATGACCAAACAAAATCCCGATTTGAGCATTTTAGCCTTGGGGTCAGGCTTATTCTAATCCTTTTCCTCAACATGGAAAATTAGGTCCAAGGGGAAGGAAATGTATCTTGATATGATACTCTAAACACCCATGGGTTATGTGTTCATAGGTAAATGCCATTGACACAAGAATCGAAATCAATCACGCGATGTTACATTCATAGATAATGATTTTCCTAAACACGTAGAGATATGTCAAGACTTTTCTCTTTATGAAACTATGGACTAGACCACGCTACAAACATTCAAATGAATTTGAGTGGGAGTTACTTAATGAAATGATCTCGTTCCTTATTTCCACTTGACATTCATATGAATCAAATCCTATGGATATTGCCGTGTCCGAGCTCTGGGTAACTTACCAATTGATAATTCAATTTGTCAATCTCAACTCGATGAACGAGTCATCCAAAAATTTTCCATCATCATTTTGAGATCGAAGGGGAAGCATTTAAAGTTATTCCACAAGATGAAGAAGAGCCACGAAATATAAATGAGGCTCTTACATGCCCCGATAAGGAAAATGGTTAAAAGCAATGGAGGAGGAGATGGAGTCAATGAAATAAAACCATATATATGAATTTGTTGATCTACCTATGCCCGCGTAAAGCTATTGGAAATAAGTGGATTCTCAAAATAAAGAGTAAGGCCGATAGTAGTATCGATAGATTTAAAGCTCGCCTAGTAGCTAAAGGGTACACAAAACAAGAAGGAATTGATTATGAAGAAACATTTTCGCTTGTTGTAATGCTTTGCTTCAATAAGGTTAATTTTGTCAAGGTGGCTAATTTGGATCTTAAATTACATCAAATGGATGTAAAACAAACTTTCTCAATGAAGAACTAGAAGAAGAAATCTTCATGGAACAACCTATAGGTTTTGTGAAGAAAGGTGAAGGAATAAAGCATGTCGACTTCATAGGTCGATTTATGCCTTAAACAATCTTCTAGACGATGATATTTACGCTTTGCCAATGCAATCATATCATATGATTTATTACGGTTCATGAAGATCATTGTGTACATCAAAAATCTTAAAATAAATTTGTGATCTTATCACTTATGTAGACTATACTTATAAATGCTGACATTGAGTATGTAAAAGAAATAAATGAATGGGTAAATATCTACATTTGAGATGAAAGATATGGGCAGTTGCCATACATTCTTGGTTAAGATTTCAATAGATCGTTTGAAAAGATGTTGTATCTCTTTCACAAGAACCCTATATTAAGAAAGTTCTTGAATGTTTTAACATGCAAGACTGCAAACTCATAAACACTCCTATTTCCAAAAGTGAAGCTTTAAGTCGAAGGATGTGCCCACATACTCCACAAGAAAAGGAACAAATGAGAAAGGTTCCTTATGCCAATGCAATCGAAGTCTAATGTATGCTATGATGTGTACTAGACCCTGACATTTGTTATACCGTTGGACTAGTTAGCGACACGGGCCTAATTTGGGGACAACAACATTGAAAATGAAGCAAAGGATATTGAGGTATCTTAAAGGCACAGCTTGACTATTCCTTATGTTATCAAGGGAATGATCTCGCACCTCAAAGGCTACACTCGATGTTGATTGGGGAGGAGATTTAAATGAGAAAAATCCACCTCTAGACAAGTATTTTTGCTTAACAATGGTGTCATATCATGGAGTAGAAAGAAGCAATATGCATAGCCTTATCAATAATAGAAGCCACCGTAGAACTTTCATCGCTTGTGCAAGAAGTTATTTGGCTTAATTTTATGGGATACTTGGGTGTGAATAATAACAATATTGAGTCGCTGAACACTTGTGATTGTCAAGCTGCAATAGCTTATATGAAGAATCAAGTCCCATGAAAACGAAACATATTGATATTAAGTATAATTTTTGTTGAGACATGATTGTACAAAAGAAGTGAACGTGAAATACATATCTACGCATCAAATGATAGCAGACCTCTTTTTTAACGAAACCCATAGCATGTGATGCCAGGAAAATACATGTGAAGTCATTGGTTTTGCATAGATGCTAATGTATTTATATTTTTTTATTTTTTCCAATCATGTTCATGTAAATCTACATTATTGAAGTTAATGTTAGTTTTGCCTAATTATCCATACTTGTTGGTTCATATACATATAATATTTTTATGGATGAATACATAAATTTAGTATAAGAAGTATGTCTACTTAATAAAAGATTGGCCTACCACATAGACAATCACCTCTATTGTCTAAAAGACAGATAGAGATGAGACAATTGTAACCAATTATTGTTAGATGTAATGATAAAAGAGAGATGGAAGTTTATAATAATAATGTCATTTGTTTTTTGTTTAATCATATGCGATTAAAATGAGTTAGTCTCCTGCTTCAATGCCGATGAGTTTTTGATGAATAAAATAATTGAGTAGACTTATGAACTCAAAGTTAGACATGAGTTGTCTAAACTATCATCTCGCACACATCTAATTTTTAAAAAGACATACGCTCCATGGGAAAAGAGTTAATACTGTGGGTACATGTTTCATACCATGTATGCATATGATGATCCATAAGGGCGACATTTAAATCTCTACTTGTTATCGTGTGAAGCCCCCAAAATTATAAGTAAATTTTTTTACATTGTACTCCTCATGACTTTGATCTGTTTATTGAGATTCAATTTGGTGTTTTCTATCTTAGAATGTTTCCAAGAGATCATGCTTGATTCGGGTTCGGGCGGGACACCTCTAGAAAATCATATCACGTGGAGATTAAGAGAATCATGATATGAGGAAGATCATTAAGTATTATCATATTAGTTGTGTTCATTGACCGGTCCTTTATATTTTTTTGAGACAATAACATAATGATGAACTCAAATTTAAGAAAGAGATTGTGAGCAATATGAATGTGATAAATGATCTAGGGTACTGTATACTATAATCTACTCTAAGTTTTGATGTATAGCAATGAAGCTCTCAAAGTATGCACTGGTCAGCTACACGGTCTAGCTCTAGTGTAAGGAAAGCTGCATAATATGAATGGGAGAGTTGTCCCACTATGTGTGAGTGGGAGATGAAGGAATTAGATTCGGGTCAATTCGGATCCATATAATATATATATATATATATATATATTTGTTATATATTAATTTATATTTAAAGTTATGAAAAGACACAATGATTAGAACTTATCTCAACCGGTGTCTTGTGTTCTTTAAATAAGAGTGATGCCTTTTTGTTTTCAAACATGATACAACACAAACAAATGATAGAGAAACTTCTCTTCTTCCTTCTCCACTTGTAAGAGTTCTTTGAAGATTCTTGTGTAGACTTCTTCGCCGTAAATGCTTGAAACAACTATAACAAGGTATGATTTTAGATCAGATTTTATGGCCAATGTAGTTCATCTTTGTATGTGATTACATTGTCTAACTAGTGAAATAAAAATTAACAATCTTGTAAATTGTGTGTTTTTATTCTATTCTTCACTAATAATAGCTCATACTTACTTATTTTTATAATATATTTTTAATTAGTAATTAGTAATATCCATAACCCCAAACCTTCATGATCATAACTAAATTCACTCACTCAATATGCAAGTTTATGAGCACTTTATTTGTCATCTAACCAATTAAAAATGTTGTTGAATATCTTTTCTCACCTTTTTGTGTTGATTTTTTGGAATTTTTCTATTTCTTCTATTTATATGTGTCAAACATTATCATTTCATTTCATACAATAATGAGTTACAAACTTTTAGGTGCTACAATTAAGATTGAAAAGATATGATTCTTCATTAAATATTTAAATTTCATACTCGCTATAAATCTTTTCGCCTCCAAGAACTTCTCCTCAATGGATCCTATAAATTCACCTATGTTTGTGATAATTTTTATTGGGTGGTGAAATTTCAACTTATGTAGGGTGGATTAATGCTTGTATTTTTGTTAAGGCTTTTGCCGATTAAATAATTGTCATTTACGTAGTTCTCTTGCTTTTTTAAAATATATTTATTTTTCTTGGCTGCAAGATAATTAATAATTTGAGAGTTGCATTACCATCATTTCACTCACCGACTTTGTAAGCGTTTTTTAAAAATGTCTCATTTATTAATGATATTATTAAATCTAAAATTTGTGATACATTTTCAACTTAATTGATTTTGATTGGCTAATGTCTTTTTGATACATCTTCTTTTTTGTGTTATATGCAATGGGATACTTCTGATCAAAACGTACATAAGTACAATTCTAAAGCCAATGTTTTTTGTCAAATTGCCGCATGAAAATATAGGGTTTGACAATGATTTACTAGCCATCCTAATAAAGCACATATGTTAATAGAATTTCTTATAAATTTTTACTACTTACTACTTTATTTGACGATAATTTCTTGATATGTATGTGAGGTTGTAATAAAAATACGAAGGTTACAATTTCTTAAAGATAAGGTACAAATTTTAATACTTGAAATATTTATAACCATATTTATATTGTTAATATTTACATTTAATTTATGTGTTGATGAAATATCAGATAAGTTATGTTTAATATATTAGAAGAATTCCCTAATGTTTAAGCCGAATGTGTTGTTGAAATACACGTGCGTTGAAAACTATTATATAAGTACCGAAGCCCCTGTTGAAAGTTATATTACCATTTTATCCTTCCACTAAATTAAATTTAATTATTACATACTAAATATTAATATTTTATCATATCATATCATATCATATCATATTTATATATTTATTACTATACAAGTGGGAAGTAATAAAAAGTGAAAAAGTTAAAATAAAGAAATAATATTAAATAAATATAAATAATAAATAATAATAACTAATAAATAATTTTCTGAATAAATAATAATAATAATAATAATAATAATAATAATAATAATAGATAATAATAATAATATTCTAAAAGTGGATAGACCTTATCTTAAAAGTTGGATTACCATTTTTTCCCCGTAGTAAATTAAAATATAATAAAATATCGAATTAAATATAATATTTTACCACCAAATATCTAATATATTTTTGTTTATATTATATATATATAAACATAAATCATTCATTGAATCAGTAAATGAGGAAGATTATTTCACCGCCAAGAATTACCGTAGGTTACACTTTTATATTTTTTTTAATTATTATTTCATACTACCTTTTGACATTCCAATTGTTTCATCTTCTAAAACTTCTACCGACAATAGTATTTACACACAATCCTCTAATGGATCTCACTTATTGCCAAGCGTTGTACCATTAAGCAGACTTAATATGAAAAATATACGTCTTTGTGTTATGATCATACTCTACACTTTTTAATATGTAATATGAAGTTGTTGCATTCTTTCTTCTTTTTTTTTGATGGTTTTTCAAATACTTTCTAATTTACCTTCTTGTTTTGTTGTTGTTGGCATTTTGGGTCTGTATGAAATGTCCATAAACTTAATAGAAGCAGCATCAAACCTGCAGATTAAATTTACTCTTGGTGCATGACTTATATTTATGCCCATCATGGTAATTTGTATTTTATGTAATTCTTGCACTTTTCTGCATAGATGTTGAAAAAAAATTTGTTTTCATTTTATTTAGGTGATCTTGTCATACTTTGTACTTAATTATCGTCAAAGCATGATTAGTATACTAATGTAACCAAAACGGCAGTTCAATTATTTTGAATTTATACTTATTTCAATTTTATATTTAATTATTTAATATGTTCGCACGTGTCCGAAAACTAGTAATAATATATTGATATAGATGTACATTTCATTTGTGAAACAAATTAAAGTTACACCATAATATTATTGAGCTTGCAAGAAAAATAAAAATGTCGCATTGTTTATGATGGTAGTACAACTAATACAAGAGATGATTCTACAAGATGATAAAATCTGAATTCTTGCAACTAACAACACGTGTTTCATCTGGATATTTGCTGGAAAAAAGGACCGCCAAGCAGGTAACATTCACAAGAGTCGTAGTTAATACATTCAAATTGTAAAGCAGTTGTCTAGTATCATGTTGTTAAAGAGTTTTCATGATTGAATATAATTTAATTGATAATATTTTTGCAATTGACAAAGTGAATTAAGTTCACCTTAATGCTGACTCTACAGGTACGTAAAAGGGAACGGGTCCAAGACAGAGGCGAGAGAAATCAACTCCTACTCAAAATAGGAATGGGGACCAACTAGCTATATTACATAAGGCAACTTGACATGCCAAAAGTCACAAAAAGAAAGTTTTTCTATTAACAATACACAAGATACGTGGAGTATGAGTCAAACTAGGAGTCCAACAAGTAAGAAACTTTTCAACGAAGAAAAAAAAAGGAAAAGGGGAGATTCACTTTCCTTCTAGGAAACAAATACCCAAAAGAAGCACTCAAGTAGGAGTCTATAAGGCAGCGGAAAAGACACATGTATATAGGGAAAATCAGAGAAACATGAGTCTTAACGATTGAGAAGAAAAAACAATCAGAAGCTTTATAAGCAATTGTCAAGATTTGATAGCGGAGAGAAATTCTTGTGTTCAAGTATTTCCATTGTTGAGAGTATTGCGAGTTTCTAACTAGGAGTTTGAGTTGAGAAACACGTCTCTAGTTAGAGGTAATTAGTGATTCTTGAGGTACTAGAGTTATTCTATTGAATTATAGAGTTGTAATCTAAAATCTGCTCGTGAGTTTGAATAAAATTCTATTTGATAGNTCTTATGGTACAAACATGTTTCACAAATGGGCATACCAATAGGAAGCTAAAATCTGCTCGTGAGTTTGAATAAAATTCTATTTGATAGGTTGTGTTTTTGTTACTCCCTTAAGAAAGGATGTTTTTTACAGAACTGCTATGTGTTCATTACTTCTACTATTCTTATCTGTCAGCTCAGTAGAACTGGTTCAGTGCGTATAGTTACTTGGTGATGCTTTCAATTGGTATTAGAACAGGGTTTTTCATTAAAAGCTTACACCTAGAAAAATAGATAATAGCGGGACCACCAACAGCACAGGAAGAACAATCAACCGCTCGACCTACATTATTCGGTGGGCACTATTATGGATGGTAGAAGAACAGAATGGTGATTTTCTAATCGGTGAAGACCATAACCTTTGGAACATCGTACTAGATGGACCTACCATACCAACGAAGCTAGGTGAAGATGGAAAAACTCAAGTCCCAAAAGGAAGACTGGAATATATTTAGGGAAAAAAGCTTGCAATTGAAATTAATGCGAAAGCAAAAAAAATTCTCGTGTGTGGAATTGGCCCTTATGAGTATAACCAAGTCTCCTCATGCACATTTTCTAAAGAAATTTGGGATGCTCCCAGACTACCCATGAAGGAACGAACTAGGAAAAGAAGTCCAAGATAGATATACTGAATCAACAGTACGAACTATACAGAATGTTTAAATAGACCATATAATTTTTCATCGTACATAATATCACACATCAACAATTTGAAGGATAAATATATAATAAAAGTAGAGTACATAGTAAAGATCTTATAAAAAGATACGGTAAAGGATAAAATATGATTATTAAATAAGTAAAGATGAAATAAGAAGTAAAAGATGTGGTTAAGATGTAATCAGACCAAAGCATCGTTACACAAAATGAAACTTTTTTTCATGATGAAAAATGAATTTAACGATATAATATAATAGGTTTTAAGTAAAAATTAAAGAAAATATTGTATTTAAACTAACAACCATCCAAACAAGCTGTAAATATTAGTTAATATTTAGCTTTCTAAAGTGCACGTGCATTTCCAGATACTTACATCGGTTGATAAATAGAAAAGTTTTTTCATTATATGCATACATATCGAAAATGTTCGTTAGGATATCTCTTTCTTATATAGTAAACTAGATGGCCCGTGCCCGTGCTGAGCACAGACATTTTTAGAATATTATTGAACAAAAGAGATCCAATTTTTAGAAAGCTAATTTTCTATCTATTTTAGTTTAGTAGGAGGAGAAAACAAAAGAAAACAGTACCATCAAATTAAATATTAACACAATGTGCTCTACTAGTTTCTCCACACGTACGTTGGACGTGATTGTTGATTCATGTAGTCCAGACGATCATATATCACTTGATATTAGAGTGTATCAAGTTAAAAGTTAAAAACTTAACTTAAAAGTTATACACAACTAATAATAATTTGGGTTTTCTAAATGATCAATGTTGACAGTTGAATGTTAATTTGTTTTCCGATTTCAAGATAATTGCATATTATATGAATCTATAAATATGAACAATAAAAGTTTAGTTAGAAATATAATTATTTTTATTTATTTTTCTTTCATGATGTACAATCATGTAATTGATCGCATCTCACCTAATACTTTCATATAGATGATATTCCAGTGTATGCTCCGCCTTCATTCATTTTGATTGCTCTATCATAGCCAAAACTCTTATTGTAGACATATTAAATCCCACTTGAAAGGGCAACATACAATTGGTCAAGTAAGAAAATATTTTGAGGTAGATACAATTTATAAGTGGGGATCATTTGAATTCTGTGCTTTATTTATCGTCATTTCAAAACATAAATAAATTAAAAATTATTTTTTGAAAAAATTTGAAAGGATATCCTTTATTTTTTTAGGGAGATAGTCGAATTCTAGGTATGAACACCTACTTGTTAGCTGATTGACCTCAGTGGCGGAGCCAAGAGCCCTTTTGCCGAAAAATTACACTAATTAGGTAGGTCATATTTTTGGTTTAATCTATCGATATTATATGTTGTCTCCCTTTATTTTTTAAGTGTGTCTATTTTTATTATATTTTAACAACCGTTAGTAAAAATTTTGACTCCACCACTAATTGACCTGTTGTAGTTTCTACATGTATGATGTTAAATCCACGACAAACTATCCGTGTTCCATTGCAAAATCCATGAGGATCTACGCTTTTAAGTAGCATGATTGGATCAAAATTAACTTATTTAATGGTAGATAAATATATGTTTTTTTTGCTCATGTATGTAAAGATATAAGTATAAGTATACCTTTAAGTTAGAGAATATAAAATATGTAGATGGCATAATGAATTAGCCTATGCTGTGGAAGTACATTTGGTTTTAAGTATTCAAATATATTCTTGGCAGTAATTGTTGGTAGCATCTTCTTCAAAGTTAAAAATTTAAAATTAATAAATATTTTACTTTCTTCAAGAAATTTTTATATCAACAATTACACAGAGCAACAATTAAAAAAGAGTAAAGTTACATCGGGGGATTTAATTTCAAAAGAAAACTAACGAAAAGGGTGGCAATTCACCTTTTCACATAACAACA
The DNA here is from genome assembly GCA_018107945.1 of Datura stramonium. NCBI lineage: Eukaryota > Viridiplantae > Streptophyta > Magnoliopsida > Solanales > Solanaceae > Datura > Datura stramonium. The sequence continues at coordinate 154,924 of JACEIK010003215.1, forward strand.
TTTCTCTTCAAAACATCATAAGTTTAATTTCTGCCTATTCATAAGGTCTATTTTAATTTAGTTAAAAATAAAATATTTAAATAACTAAAGGAGTATTTTAATCAAATAAGATATTTACTTAGATGTAAAAGGTATATAAGTAATTTAAATTGCACGTGAACCACTTACATAAAGTATATTTTGAAATGTAAATTTCACGGACGATCACATAACTATGAGNTGTTTTGAAATGTAAATTTCATAGACGATCACATAACTATGAGTTTTTTTCCACAAAGTCAATTAATTATATTTTCTAAGATAAAAATCACAAAAATTTTCCCCTTACTAACACAAAAATCACATATGCGTGAAAATCTAACTTTAGGTTGATAACACTTTCTTACTGTTTTTTATTTTTGATCTAATAATACAAACTTAATTTAAAAAGACCAACCTTATGTGGCCAATCTAAAACTTAAATTTAGTGGGTAATAAACTTTTTGCTCTTTTTTTTATTTTTTTTAGTTGAATAAATACAAATTCAATTAAAAAGAACTTATCCAACACGATTTGACCAAAACTCATATGAAAAAGTAATATACTCTTATTCTTGTTTAGAGTTTTGCTATATAAGGAGCATATCATATCCTATATCAATTATATTTGCGAGTAAAATATAAACTCATATGTTTTTCCGCATTTTATGAAGAATCAAAATATGTTATTATTCATTTCAATCAGTAATTCCGAAGTTTCACCTGATTGAGACATTAAAGTTCCGATTTCTTTTTTAAATTATTATTAGAATATGTATATAAAATCAGTTCTTGCACACATATATGATTTGATCTACAATAAGTAATATAAAAGGTTGGAGTAAGGGAAAACTGTCACTCAACTTTTAATAGGTAATTTGATAAATTATGTAACACCTCAAAACTTTTCTAGACTAAACTCAGAATTTGCATGAAAGAACCAGAAAATTTTGTCTCAGAAAAATCGAGACAACGAGTCGTTGTCAGAAGTAATGATCCGTTGTCTGAGTCGCTACATCCTGCCAGTTACCTTTCGAGACTTGGAACGACCCATTGTGAGGAGTAATGGATCTTCATGTCATTCGTGGTATTCCCAGAACTACGTTGCCATCAAAAGTTATTAGCCCAACGGACCCCAGAATTGTGATCACCTAGCTCAGCCACTATACCTTGGAAAGGTACTGTGGGCTTTCTCCGATTGGGTGTATATATCGAAATCCACGTTTAGCTCACATGGTTATAGGTCAGTTATAGACTCTCCTACTTGTCAGTACAGTTTCAGTTCAGCTCAGCTTTAGTTTAGCTCTGTTCAGTCACTTAGTTCAGGACATGTTTATGACCATCAGTTAGGGTCATTATTGACCACATCAATTATAGCTCAGCTTTTATCAAAATTCAGTATTAGTTGGTCATTTCATGTTATTTTGGTTTAGTCCTTATTTTTTATGCTTATTGTATATATCACTTACTCAATACATTTAAAGTACTGACGCATACTTTTTATGGTTTATTGCATTATGATACAAGCGCAAGTTCAGTCTCAGCATCATCAGTAGTTCCCTCCGACGATTCAGAAGCAGCAGTCCTTTTGGTGAGTCCTCATCTTCCGAGGGAGATAATTATTTTTTTCAGTTAGTTCTTTTCTAGACAGATTTTAGAGTTAGCTGGGGGCTTTCCCCAACAAATCATCAATTAGTAGTTGGCTTTCAGACACAGTTGTTCAATATTCTTTCCAGATATGTTTACTCTTTTCAAATCAGTATTTCTTGGATAATTATTTTTATATAGCTTCTTCTTATATTTATTTAAGTTTATCAGTGTAATGATAGACCATGGGTTAGCTTGGGGTCACTTGTGGCACCAAGTACGGTGTCTCGTCCAGGGTGCAGACTCGACAAACTTGGTATTAGAGTACTAGGTTTAGAGTATCCTAGGATGTCTGGAAGCCGCGTCAAGTAGAGCCCTTTTCATGGGTATGAAGAACACCACACTTATGACGGGGAGGCTACAAGATGTTATTAGGAAAACTCCCCTTTGTTCATACTCCTTATCGTGCGTTGAAGTTGAATTCCAAAAATGTCCTCCTAACTCATGCTCTATTCGTTTCAGTGAAAATATGCCTCCAAAATTATAAAATGGAAGGAGGGCTGGCAATGCCAACCGACCTGCCCCACCAGCTCCAGCAGCCCCTTAGGACGATCAAGCGTCCTCGTGCGGCAATTCAATTGCTGGCTCAAACAGTGACCAACCAAGTGAACCAGTAGGTGGTTCCAGTGAATGCGACTGGGTCTATAATAGATGCTAGGGTTCAGGACTTCACCCAAATGAACCCTCTATCTTTTCATGGATTTAAAGTAGGAGAGGATCCGCAGGAGTTTGTAGATGAGGTGTAGAAGATCACCCAGATTATGGGTGTTAGTTCCGTGGAAAGTGCCGATCTAGATGCCTACCAGTTGAAAGGGGTGGCTCAGATTTGGTATAATTAGTGGAAGGAAGGGAGGCCAGTAAAAGCAGGATTAGTAGAGTGGGATGAATTCGCTGCGATATTTCTAGACAGATTCTTTCCTTGGGAATTGAGGGAGTCCAAGGTCGCTAAATTTATGAATTTGAGACAGGTTAACAGGACAGTGAAGGAATATGCTTTAGAGTTCACTCAGTTGTCGAGGTAAGCTCCAGAGATGGTTGAGCCAAGGGCTCGCATGCTCAAATTCATTAATGGAGTGTCAGGTTTGGTACTTAAGGAGTGTAGAACTGCAATGCTCATCAAGGACATCAGCCTCATGAGTCTCATCATTCATGCACAACAGATCAAGGTAGAGAAGTTGAAGGATATTGAGTGGGAGAACAAGTGGGCTAGAAAAAGTCAGTCGTATTATGGCCACCAGAGGTCCAGTGGAAGTAGTCGCCCACAACAGCAGTAACAGAGAACCCCAATTCCCACATCGGCTAATGCCCCTTCTTTTCGGGCCCGCAAAGATCGGAAGGGTGGAGCATCTGGCTCTCAGTCCCAGAGTCACAGTGCCAGCAACCAATACCTAGCTTGTCCTGAGTGCGGCAAGAACTATCCAGGTGAATGCTGCATGGGTAAAGAGGGTTTCTTTGAAAATGGGCAGTTGTGTCACAGGTTAAAGGAGTGTCCATCAGCAGGACCGGGGAGAACTCAGTATACTTCAGCAGCCCCAGCAGGTCGTTCAACTTAGCAGGGGACTATTTCAGGTATGGATGGCGGTCAACGCCAAAATCATTTTTATGCTTTTTCCTCTCGTCAGGATTAGGAGAGTTCACCTGACATGGGCACGGGTATGCTATGTCTTTTCCATCTAGATGTGTATTCCCAACTAGATCTAGGAGCAACATTATCATTCGTGACTCCCTATGTAGCTGTTCAGTTTTGAAATCAGTCCAGAAGTCCTCTCAGAATTGTTCTCGGTCTCAACCCAGTTGGTGAGTTAGTTAGAGCCAGTCGGGTATATAGAAACTGCCAGTCTCAGTGTTGAGTAAAGTTATTCCAGTTGATCTAGTAGATCTATACATGGTCGATTTCGACTTCATTCTTGGCATGGATTGGTTACATTTTAATTATGCCTCAGTGGACTGCAGAACTAGAGTCATCAGGTTTTAGTTTTCCAATGAGCTAGTCTTAGAATGGATGGGTAGTGTTTCAATACCTAACAGTAAATTTATTTCCTAACTTAAGGCAAGGAAGCTAATTTAGAAAAGGTGCATCTATCACCTAGTTTTGGTCAAAGGTTCTAACTTCGAGACCCCAATGATTCAGTCAGTTCTAGTAGTTAGCAAGATCTTTTCGGAGTCCCTCCCGAGCGGGAAATAGACTTCGGCATAGACCTTCTTCCAGAAACTCAACCCATCTCTTTTCCTCTTTACTAAATGGCTCAAGCTGAGCTTAATGAGTTGAATGAACAGCTGAAAGACCTTCTAGATGAATGTTTCATCAGGCCCAGCATCTCTTCTTGGGGTGCTCTAGTGTTGTTCGTGTGAAAGAAGGAAGATACTCTTAGAATATGTATCGACTACCGTCAACTGAACAAAGTTATATTTAAGAACATGTACCTTCTACCCAGGATTGACAACTTGTTCGATCAGCTTCAGGGAGCCAGTTGTTTTTTCAAGGTGGATCTCAGGTCGGGGTATCATCAGCTTAGGGTCAAGGAATGGGACATACTGAAAATAGCCTTCAGAACTCGGTATGGTCACTATGAATTTGTAGTTATGTCCTTTGGACTAACTAATGCCCCTGTTGCTTTCATCGACCTGATGAATAGGGTATTCAAATAGTATCTGGACATGTTCGTCATTGTGTTCATAGACGACATTTTGGTATACTCCAGAAATAAGGAGAAGTATGCTAACCATCTGAGGATAGTGTTGCAGACTCTCAAAGACCACCAGTTGTTTGCTAAATTCAGCAAATGTGCATTTTGGACGAAGTCTGTGGTTTTCCTTGGTCATGTGGTATCAGGTGAAGGTATTCAGGTAGATCCTCAAAAGATAGCTGCGGTGAAAGACTGGCCAAGACCCACTTCCCCAATAGATATTAGGAGTTTCCTGGATCTAACCGGTTATTATCAATGGTTTGTAGAAGGATTTTCTTCTATCGCATCTCCCTGACTAAGCTAACTAAGAAAAAGGTGAAGTTTCAGTGGTCAGATGCATGTGAGAAGAGTTTCCAAGAGCTGAAGACTCGACTCACTACAGCTCTAGTTTTGACCTTACCAGAAGGAACAGATAGGTTTGTGGTCTACTGTGATTCTTCCAAAGTTGGCCTCGTCTGCATTCTGATGCAGCAGGGTAAGGTGATATCTTATGCCTCCAGACAACTCAAGGTTAATGAGAAGAATTATCCGACTCATGATCTGGAATTGGCAGTAGCGGTGTTTGCTTTGAAAATACGGAGAAATTACCTTTATGGGGTTCATATGGATATTTTCACTGATCACAAGAGCCTTTAATATGTGTTCAGTCAGAAGGATTTGAACCTTCATCAGAGAAGTTGGTTGGAGTTATTGAAGGATTATGACATGAGTGTGTTGTATCACCTGGGTAAGGCAAATGTGGTAGCAGATGTCTTAAGCAGGATGTCCATAGGGAGTGTTGCTCATGTTGAAGAGGAAAGAAAAGAGCTAGCAAAAGATATTCACAGGCTAGCTCGGTTCGGAGTGCAGTTGGTGGATTCAACTAAGGGAGGAGTAGTATTGCAGAGTGGGTTAGAATCCTCTTTAGTTGTGGAGGTTAAGTCAAAGCAGGATGAAAATCCCATACTGCTAGCTGAAAGAAACAGTTCTAAGAAAAGAAGTGGAGGCTTTCTCCAAAGGGGGAGATGGTATGCTTTATTACCAGGGCAGACTATATGTTCCTGACGTAGATGACCTGAGACAGTGAATACTGGCAGAAGTGCATAGCTCCAGATATTCTATCCACCTAGGTGCCACTAAGATGTATCGTGACCTATGGGAAATCTGCTGGTGCAACGACATGAAGAGGGACATTGCAGAATTTGTGGCTAAGTGCCCGAACTGCCAGCAGGTTAAAGTTGAACATCAGAAATGTAGAGGTATAACCCAGGATATCAGCATACCCACGTGGAAGTGGGAAGAAGTGAATATGGACTTCATTAAGGGTCTACTTCATACTCATCGACAACATGATTCAATTTNCTTCATACTCATCGACAACATGATTCAATTTGGGTGATAGTAGATCGGATGATCAAGTCAGTATATTTCCTCCCAGTTAAAACTATATACTCATCTGAGGATTATGCTAGGCTTTACATCCGAGAGTTAGTCAGACTTCATGGGGTTCCCTTGTCCATTATTTCGGCTATAGGTACCCAGTTCACCTCGTATTTCTGGAAGTCATTTCAGAAAGAACTTGGTACTCAGGTCAAACTCAGCAAAGCTTTTCACCCTCAGACAGATGGACAAGCGGAGCGGACTATTTAGAACTTAGAAGATATGCTGAGAGATTGTGTGATTGACTTTAAGGACAGTTAGGATGATCACCTACCTCTTATCAAGTTTGCATATAAAACAGCTACCACTCCAGCATCCAGATGGCCCTATTTGAGGCATTATATGGTAGGATGTGTAGGTCTCCTATAGGGTGGTTTGAAGTTGGCGACGCCACTTTGATAGGACCAGATTCAGTTCACGAGGCTATGCAGAAAGTGCAACTCATTAGAGAAAGGTTGAAAACAACTCAGAGTCGCCAGAAATTATATGCTGATGTGAGGAGGAGAGAGTTTGAATTTATTATAGATGATTGGGTTTATTTGAAAGTTTCATCTATGAAAGGGGTGATGAGGTTTAAAAAGAAAGGGAAACCCAGTTCGAGGTATGCAGGACCCTATAGGATTCTGAGGCGAATTGGCAATGTGGCCTATGAGTTAGAATTACCTTCGGAGTTAGCATCTGTGCACCCAGTCTTCCATGTATCACTGTTGAAGAAGTGCATTGGTGATCTAACCTCAGTTGTGCCACTAGACAATGTGGGAGTAAAGGATAGTCTCTCTTACGAAGAAGTCCCAGTTCAGATCCTAGACCGTCAGGTTCATAAACTTAGAAACAAGGAAGTCGCTTTAGTAAAGGTCTTATGGAGGAACCAGCTAGTTGAGTGGGCCACATAGGAAGCAGAAGAAGACATGATGGCTAAATATCCTCATTTATTCCCTTCCACTCCAGTTTCAGCATCAGGTATTAAATTCGTCCTCAGTACTCTATTCAGTTTCGCACTCATAAGCTTTATTCATGTTTTCAGTATGCATCTTAGTTGCATCAACTCAGTTAGTATGCCTGTTCCAGTTTGGAGTCAGTCACTCCTTCAGAATTCAGTTTGTAGTTTCAGTCTGGGAATTGTAGCTCTTTTCCCAGTGTTCCAACAGCTTTAGCCTTCAGTCGAGAACGAATGATCCTAAGGGGGAGATATTTTAACACCCCAAAACTTTTCTAGACCAAACCCAGACTTTGCATGAAAGAACCGAAAAATTTTATCTATGAACAATCGAGACAACGAGTCATTGTCAAAGTAATGATCCGTTGTTTGAGTCATTATTAGCCTTTCAGTTACTTTTCGAGACCTAAAACGGCCTATTGTGAGGAGTAACGAGTCGTCCTGTCATTCGTGGTATTCCCAGCTAAGAATCCAACCCTAACATTTCCCAAAAACAGTGAGCCATCCAATGAATCATCATTAGCTACGACGACTCATGGTTGACACTCGTTGGTTGAATTCCAGTAAGAGTTGAAATTTTCCCTCAAAATCCATGAGTGGAACCCACTACTCGTTATCACCTCTAACGAGTCGTCGTTTCCAGTCATCGCCAGATTCAGAAACCCTTCAGGTCAAGGCAGTGGTGAGCACGAGCACACACAACCACCCATTGGTTTTACCAACGAGTCATTGTGTCGTCTGTTAGCAGAGGGACCAATTTTTTCCTATCAGTGACCACGAGAGGAACCAACGACCCGTTGTTCCATATAATAAGTCGTGGTTCCCTTCCATGACCCATTTTCAATGAGCATAGATCTTAGGCCCAGGACCAACATCTGGTCCCAACAAGTCACGGTGTCAACCAATGACTCGTTGTGTGACCTGTTGGTTCCTGTCGGGTAGTTTTCCAGATTTTCTTTCAGGGAAATTTTGTAACTTCCCATATTTTAATATCTAAACTACATTTTTTTTTGGTTTATATCCATGGGATTTAGGTAGGTAATCAACATTCCCTCTTCATTCCTCTTATTCTCTCAATCTCAGAACATAGAACCTCAGACAGGAGACTCGGAGTAAGATTAAGAATTTCAAATTTTCTCCTCAGATTCTCAAGATCCTTTTCAAGAAATTCAACTCCAGGTATGTGGGAATTCAACAAGGGAATTGTTCTTCCCTTGTGCCCCAAAACCCTTCTATAATTATTTGTTAGTCTTAGCCCTGAATATAAGAAAAAGGGTTAGCTTCAGTCAGATTATGAATATTCTTGTGAATTCTAAATCCTTGTGAACTCTTACAATGTTTTCATCATTTATCAAGCATGTTGTTTTTCCCTTCATGAAATATTGTTTAGTCCTAGTTTTGCGAATATAGTAATCAGGTCTTGCATAATTGTCTAGATACAAATACCTGCTTGACTCTATTAGTTCTTTAATTTTCATATTATTACCATTTTATGGATTCATAGTCAGTTTGAATGCTAGTTCAGTCTCAGTTAGAAATTTTCCTTTTTAAGTATCTTACAGTAAGTCAGCTAATCAGTTTGGCGATAGTTAGTTCTTTAAGGAGTTCAGTTCAGTAATACTCCCTAGTTTCAATTATCAGTTAGTTCTCTAGATAGTTACGATGCTTCCAGATAAGAGGCTCTGACCAGTCTTAAAACCACCAGTATCATTTATCAGTTAGTTCTTTAGATGATTGCGACGCTTCCAGATAAGCAGCTCTGACCTGTCTTAGCAAACACCAGTTTTCAGTTATCCTGTCCTACAAACTCTCAGGTTACTTCCAGATAAGTATTCCCAACTTAGTCCAGGACCCCAGCTTCGAGCTATCAACTTAGCAGTCAAGTTAGGACTATCCAGTGGGAGTAGTACTTAGCACCGAGTGGATCAGGGTTCCAGTGCACTCAGGTTCTAAAAACTATGTTGTCACCATAATTTATTAGCCCAACGGGCCCCAGACTTGTGATCACTCAGCTCAGCCACTATACGCTAGCAAGGTACAATGGGCTTTCTTCAATGGGGTGTATACATCAGACTCAATGTTTAATTCACATGGTTACATGTCGGTTATAGACTCTCCCACTTGTCAATACAATTTCAGTTCAGCTCAGTTTCAGTTCAACTCAGTTTCAGTTTAGCTCAGTTCAGCACATGTTTATGACCATCAGTCAGGGCCATTATTGACCACATCAGTTATAGCTCAACTTTTATCAGTATTTAGTATTAGTTGGTCATTTCATGTTATTTCAGTTCAGTGCTTATTTTTTTATGCTTATTGTATATCTCACTTACTTAGTACATTCAAAGTACTGGCGCATACTTTCTATGTTGTATCGTATTATGATACAGGAGCAGGTTCTCAGTCTCAGCATCGTTAGTAGTTTCCTCCGATGATTTCAGCAGGTAGTCCTTTTGGTGAGTCCTCATCTTCCAAGGACAATAATTATTTTTTTCAGTTAGTTCTTTTCTAGATAGATTTTAGAGTTAGCTGGGGGCTTGTCCGATCAACTCATCAGTTAGTAGTTGGCTTTCAGACACAATTGTTTAGTATTCTTTCCATATATGTTTACTTTTTTCAAATTAGTATTTCTTGGATAATTATTTTTATACAGCTTCCGCTTATATTTATTTAACTTTATTAGTGTAATGATAGGTCATCGGTTAGCTTGGGGTCACTGTGGCACCAAGTACCGTGTCTCGTCCAAGGGACAGACTCGGGTGTGACAAATTATCTTTTAACTTTGGATATTCTCAATTTAGTATAATGTGATCATATTATTATATAAGTGAGAAGTACCTTAGTGAAAAGTTGAATTACTAAAATATCCTTTAAAATTAAATGACATTCTTACCCTTTATCTAAAAATAAAATTACTCTCCATTAAAATTTAACATTTATTCATTATTAAAAAATAGGACATTCCAAAAGTTTTGATAATAAAATATTTTCAATAAATAATGAAAGATAGAAAGTCATTCAAATGAATGAATATG
>JACEIK010003216.1:0-58552 GCA_018107945.1 Datura stramonium
TCTTTGGCCAGGTATGCTCCACATAAGGTATAGACGATGAGGGCCAGAGTCCACCGGTTTGTGATAGGTTTGGGACCTCATTTGGCTCAAAATTTTTAGAGGTGTCTACCCAGGCAGATATGGATATTACACGAATACAGGATTTTTCCCAGATGATAGAGGACTTGATCCATCACCTGCGGGATACCTGTAGAGCAAAGAAATGGAGGAAGATAGCTAGGAACATGGGTTCCTATAGGAATCATGAGGGGACCTTGGAGCTCAGTCATTTGGGCAGTTAGTTCGACCTTTAGAGAGTGCTCCAATTCAGTTTTTGGGTTAGAGAAGGGATCAAAGATCAATTCGTTCATAGCGATAGGAGCGTTTAGAGTAGGGAAGGACACCATTGCCGCATTGGGCTTAGTGCATAAGGGAACATTTAGGTCCATGCCGTCAGGAGAAAAATATATGTTATGATTGCGGGCATCTAGGACATATTAGACGATATTATCCAACTAGAGAGAGTTTATTTTGCTCAAAAATTAGGGTCACCAGTGGCTTCATCACCTCTTGTTCATCCTCTGAGGCCGGGTTATAAGTCTACTTCAGGTTGTGGTAGAGGTATAGGGGGAGAAGCATCCGATTTATAAGACATTCAGAATGAATTTTATGCTTAGTATATGCTTTACTTGATCCTGGTTCTACCCTCTTCTTTGTTACCCCATTGGTTGCAAGTCAATTTGAAGTAGTTCCTAAATTATTGTCTAAATCATTTGTTGTTTCTACACCAATTGGCAAGTCAATTTTAGCTAGAAGGGTTTATCAGAACTGTGCCTACATTAGCGGACTTAGTTGAGCTCAATATGGTTAATTTTGATGTGATTATGGGCATGGATTAGCTAGCAACGTGTTATGCTAATGTTGATTATCAGGCCAAGATTGTTAGATTTTACTTTATAGATGATCTAGTCCTGGAATGGAAGAGCAATACTACTATGCCTAAAGGTAAGTTAATTTCATGCCTTAAGGCCAGAAGAGTATATCCAAGGGTTGTACTTCTTATTTAGTGCGACTAAGAGACATGGAAAGTGAACCTGCAAACCTTCAGTCAATTCTAGTGGTAAATGAGTTCCCAAAAGTCCTTCTGGAAGACTTACATAGAATTCCTCCTAAAAGGTAGATAGACTTTGCTATTGATTTGCTTCCAAACACTCAGCCTATATCAATACCACCCTATAGCATGGCTCCTAAAGAGTTAAGGGAATTGAAGGAGAATTTGAAAGATTTACTTGAAAAAGGCTTCATTCGACCTAGTGTATTTCCATGGGTATACCAATATTATTTGTATAAAAGAAAGACGGAAATGTGAGCAGAGCTTTCACGAGTGAAAGGATAGGTTGAACTCAACACCTATCCTGACCCTTTCCCGAAGGTACATAGGGTTATGTTATTTATTGTTATGCTTTTAGAGTTGGCTTTGGTTGTATTCTGATGTAATATGACAAAGTTATTGCCTATGCTTCTAAGAAGCTGAGGAAGTACGAACGAAATTACCCTACTCATGATTTAGAGTCGGTAGCTATAGTGTTTGCATTGAAGATCTGGAGTCACTACTTATACAGCCTTCATGTTGACATATTCGCAGTTCATAAGAGCCTCCAATACTTGTTTCAAAAGAAAGAATTGAATTTAAGGCAAAAAAGGTGGTTAGATTTGCTGAAAGATTATGATGTGAGAATTACTACAATCCAGGTAAGGTGAATGTTATGGCTAATGCATTAAGTCGCAATTCCATGGGTATTTTCATTCATGCTCAGAATGACAAAATAGAAATGTAAAAGCCCTGCAGTAGGAGGCTAATTTACAAATTCGGTTGATAAATATTTAAGATAGAGGTATCATTGTTCAGGATACTACATAATCATGTTTAGTAGAGGAAGTTAAGCAGAGACAGTATGATGACGTAGAGTTAGTGTTGCTGTGAGAGAGCATACCACAGCAGAAGCAGGCCCTATTTGATTATGGGCGGAATAGAGTTCTTAAGTACCAGAGTAATTTATGTATTCTCGATATAGGTAAGCTAGGGAATAGATCATGACTGAGTTCATTATTTTCGTTATACATTACATCCAGGTGCCATAGAGATGTATCGTGAACTGAGGTAGCTATATTGGTGGAACAACATGAAAAAGGACATCACTAATTTTGTAGCTCAATGTCCTAATTGCTAGCAGGTGAAGGTTGAGTACCAGAGGCCTGACCCAGAATATAGAGATTCCAGCGTGGAAATTGGATGTAATTAACATGGATTTTGTTATAGATTTATGTTGGATGAGCAGGAAGCATGATTCTATCTGGGTGATTGTAGACAAATTAATAAAATCAACTCACTTTCTACCAGTTAGGACAACCTATGTTGTCGAGGACTATACATGGATTGTTGTACATACATGAGATTGTTCTCCTTCATGGAAATTCCCTATCCATCATTTTAGACCGAGGTGTACAGTTCACAACAGACTTCTAAAAGTCTTTCCAGAAAGATCCAGGTACTTAGGTGAGCCTTAGTACAACATTCCATCCCAGACTGACGAACATGATGAATGCACTATTCAGATGCTTGAGGATATATTGCATGATTTTGTTTTAGACTTCACTGGATGTTTGAATGATCATGTATCTTTGATAGAGTTTTCTTATAATAATAGCTATCATGCAAGTATTCAGATGGCTCCTTATGAAGTTTCATATGGGCGTAAATATAGATTGCCGGTAGGTTGGTTTGAACTCAGCAAGGTAGAGTTATTGGGGCCAGATTTAGTGTAGCAAACCATTGATTAGGTCAATATTATTAGGTATGGACTTCATACAGCCCAGAGTAGGTAGAAGTCTTATGTTGATGTGCACAGTCGAACACTAGAGTTTGTTGTTGATGATTTGGTCTCCTTAAAGGCATCGTCTATGAAGGGCATCATGCATTTTGGCAAGAAAGGCAAGTTGAGGCCAAAATATTTGGAACATATAGGTGACCATGGTACCGAAGTACTCCATCTCCCCCCTAGGAGAAGACTTCTATCTTCTGATTCGGAACGGATTCCTTTAACATTACCAAGATCGGGTCCTAATTTTTCCTAGCTTTTACATCAGTCACAAAGGTATTTTCCAATCCATTCTGAACCACAACACCGCTATCGGTCGAGTCAACCAACCTAATTCCCAACCTCGTGAGTCGATGCACATCCTTCACCAACTTCTTCTTCCCCTAATCCACATGGGGCACACTCTCCATAGAGAGCCTACTAAGTGTATCCGTTACTACATTGGCCTTACTCGAATGGTAAAGGGCACTCATATCATAGTCCTTGAGTAGCTCCAAGAACCGCCGTTGCCAAAGATTGAGATTCTTCTCAGTAAACACATATTTTAAGCTCTTATGGTACGTAAACACATCCACGTGAACCCGTACAAATAATTTCACCTATCTTCGAGGCGAATACCACTGCGGATAATTCATGATCATGGGTTGGGTATTTCTTCTCATGAACTTTCAACTGTCTAGAGGCATATGCTATAATCTTCCCGTGCTGCATCAACACACACCCAAGTATGATCCTTGAAGCATTGAAGCATCAGAATAGACCACAAACCCATCGGTACCCTCAGGTAGGGTCAACACCAGTGCTGAGGTAAGTCGAATCTTCAACTCTTGGAAGCTCTTCTCTCAAGCCTCCGACCATTGGAATTTCGACTTCTTTTTGGTCAATTTGGTCAAAGGTGCGGCAATCAATGAGAAACTTGAAAAAAAATCTTTCATAATAGCCAACTAAACCCAAGAAGCTTCGAATATCTGAAGGATTCACCGTTCTAGGCCAATTATTCAACTCCTCTATTTTATAAGAGTCTACCGTTAAACCTTCGCTTGATACCACATGGACCAAAAATGCTACGGAGTTCAACCAAAACTCACACTTGCTTGGCCTATAATTGGTGATCCTTGAGAGTTTGAAGCACTATTCTCAATTGAGCGACATGCTCCTCCTCGCTCGGAGGGTATATCAGGATGTTATCAATAAACACAATCATGAACATATCCAGGTACGACTTGAATACCCTTTTCATCAAGTCCATATAAGCTGCAGGAGCATTCGTTAGTCCAAAAGACATCACAAAAAACTCATAATGGCCATACCGTATCCTGAAGGTTGTCTTTGGGATGTCACACTCCCGAACTTAGAGTTGATGGTACCCAGACCTGAGATCTGTCTTTTAGAAACACTAGGCACCCTGAAGCTGATCAAATAAATAATCAATCTTGGGTAGAGGAAACCTATTCTTGATGATGAACTTGTTCAACTGCCGATAATCAATACACATGGGAAGAGAACCATCTTTCTTTCGGATAAAGAGAACTGGTGCACCCTATGGGGAATTGCTTGGTCAAATGAAACCCATATCTAACAGTTCCTTCAACTGTTCTTTCAACTCCTTTAGCTTGGTTGGAGTCATTCTGTAGGGAGGAATAGATATAGGCTGCATGTCGGGAAGAAAGTCAATACCAAAATTGATCTCCCGCTCGGGAGGGATTCCTAGTAAATCATCTGGAAAGACCTCTAGATACTCACGTACTACTGGAACTAACTGAATAGTCAGGGTCTCGGATTCAACATCCTTAACCCTAACCAGATGGTACACACAACCCTTAGAAATCATCTTTCTGGCCTTAAGGTAGGAAATGAAATGATCTACATGAACAGCTAAACTACCCTTCCATTCTAAGACTGGCTCACCCGTAAATCTAAACTTTACTGCTTGGGTTCTACTATAAAGTGAAGCATTACATGAAAATAGCCAATTCATGCTGAGGATGACATCAAAGCCGATCATGGCTAACTCTGTAAAGTCTACTGAGGTGACTTTCTGAAGGACTGAGACCGGGCATCCACTATACACCCGTCTAGCTATAAGTGAGTCACCTACTGGAGTTGAAACTGAGAAGGATTCTGAAAAGAATCCAAGACTTATTCCGAAGCTACAGGCCACATAAGGTGTCACAAAAGACAAGGTAGCCCACGGATCTAACAAAGCATAAACATTAATATGGGAAACTCGTAACATACCAGTGACCACATCCGAGGAGACCTCCTACTCCTGAGGGGATGCTAAAGCATAGAGTCTGTTCTAGTGTTGAGCGTGCGGGAGGGTTTGCTGTACTAGAGACTGACCCTCGGTCCCCATCATGATCCTACCTCGCTGCTAGATAATCTCTTAGCATGGGTCCGAGCTTCCCACACCCAAAACAAGCACCTATACTTGCTAAACACTGACCCATGTGACCCCGACCACACCTGTTGCAAGATGGGATACTAGAATCTGCAGGTCTGCTGCTCTAACCCCTGGAGCCTGACTCTCGCCCCCTCTGATCGTGCCTTAGTCTGGATGGCACACTAAATGCTTAAGATGCTAGGGCTGATGATCTTTGGTGGGTCTGCTGTCAGTGCCCACCACTTGACCTCGGCAGTGAGAATTTGTGGTCATCGGTCCCGGCCCTCTTGGCCTCCCTCTCTCTCAGATGTGTTGCATCCATCTGCTGGGCGTACAATACTATCTGAGGGAAGTCCATATCTTGATGTAGAATAGCATTCCTATAATCCTTATCCAAATAGCACTCCATGCCATGACCAAATCGACTCACCCACACCCTCTGATCAACCACTAACTCTGGAGCATACTTTGATAGGTAGGTAAACTCAAGGGCATACTCCTGCACTGTTATCCTTCCTTTCTTAAGATTTACGAACTCAGTTGCCTTCAACTCCTTCATCTCACTAGGGAAGAACAAATCCAAGAATGCAACATGGAACTCCTCCCAAGTGATCGAGCCTGCCCCGGTGACCCTGCTATCTTTCCATTGGCAAAACTAGATATGCACGACCCCTTTCAACTGGTAATGAGGCCAACTCTGTGCACTCCACTCCATTCACCCCCATGATTTGGGTGATCTTCACAATCTCATCTAGGAACTCATGCGGGTCCTCATCTACTTTTGACCTGAGGAACTCTGGTAGGTTCATTCTCAAGAAGTCCCTGATTCGAGCCACCGCGGAATTGCCATTCTACGGAACATGCACAACCGCTTGTTGATTGACCTGAGCGGTCAAGGCCTGCGCAAGAATCTGAATAGCGGCTCGGAACTCAGCTTGGGCAGCTAGCTCCAATGTCTGGTGCTCCTGAACTAGTGGGGCCTGTTTGCATCCTCGTGGCCTTCTCCATTCCCATTCCTCCTACCATTCATTCTTCGAGGAGCCATGATTCTGCAAACGCGAATAGCACGAATTAGAAGGATAGGAAAGCATTTCAACGCACGACATAGATCATGAAAAAAGGGAACATTTACTAAATGTTTTGTAGCCTTTTAATCATAACTGTGGCGCACTTCACACCCATGAAAAGAGACTCTACTCAACGTGGCTTTCAAACACCCTAGGACACTTCAAACCTATTGCTCTAATACCAAGTTTGTAACGACCCGAAAGGACGCCTGAATAATAACACGGGAGAAGGAGCCCCGAGAGACTCCGAGTTGATCCATGGAAGAGGCACACATCTAACTTGATCAATAAATTAGAAGAATCAACAAGATAATCATAGAGGAAGTCTAGATTAAACATAACATCAAAATACCCAATCCGAAGCTTAATACAACCATATGTCTGAAAAGCCTCTAAACATGACGAGTTGATGGGACAAGACCCCAACTAACTCAACAATATGAAACTGAAAGTACATAAGAAAATCTTAATAGTCGAGTCCTCGGGAGATGAGGACTCACCAACAACGTACGCTGCTATCTCAAAAGACTAACTATGATTAGGGCTGAGTCTGAGAACCGGATCCTATATCATGAAATGATACATCATAGAGTATGCGGTTAGTTCGTGGAATGTACCGACTATGCAGGGTAAGTAAAACCGCTTAAGTAAGTAAAATCATTTAAAGACATACATATTGTAAAACATAGACATTATGAATCTGAGAGTAGGGATTGCATGCATTCTTTCTGAAATCATGATCTCTTCATAACATAACATCTTAACTGAATCGATTGACTTAAAGCTGAAATATGATATTTATAAGCAAAACTGAACATTGAGTCAAACCTGCTTTAGAACATGCATACATATGTAAATCTCATGAGTAATGGATATCCATAACTGAAATCATGAGGAACAATGGGAGACTTGTCTTTTAACTGACATACCATGATAGACCTTACATGGTCCCAACTATCACACCCAAGTGAGTAGAACCATCCAAAGCCTTGCTAAGGCTAAGGACGATACCATGATATCGATATCAACCTCATGGGCCAATAGGACTGAGAATAGCTCAAAAGGGAGGTCCCGAAGTAATATATATAATAGTATAAACCTACATTGGCACATAGTTCTGAGGCATAGGGTGGTCGACCCTTAGCCTACTAGATGTTAGACACTACTTCCAAAATATGCATATGATCTACATCATTATTAAACGAAGCTCAACATCGTGTATTGATGAAGCTCAATCATCAAATACATCTTCAATATGAAATCATGCTTATGAGAAGTTTTAACTCAAATCATACCACAAGCTGAAAGATAATTGGGAGTCTTAGCTCCAAAACCATGTGGTAAGATCAATTTGAGAAATCATCAATCATACTTTGAACATGTGGGCATTGCCCAAATCTTTATCATTCTTGAAAATACTCTATTCATATTGAAAACATGATTATAAACATGTGTAGCCTTAAAACATGCTTTTCATCATAACATCTCATCATAATCATACATTTATCAGAAATCTCATCTTTCATGAACTTTTCATCAATGGGCTTTATAATTAATAAAGCTAGAAACAAGGTTTTTAATTGAAAATATCATAAAACTTTCCCATGCTTCATAATTCACTGGTAGAAATGTATTTAAATCATACCCATGTAAAGATTTAGGAAATTCATGCATTTGGGTTAAAACCCATAGATTAGACATAGAACATCCATGATTTAGAGAGGGATTAGGCATGGGTGTGATAGGAATCACCCATTCATAACCCTACCTATCTATTGGTAGTTGATTCTTACACTTCTTTGATAGCCTAAGAAGAGATTGAAGAGAAATTGAGGAACACTAGCCTTGATCACCCTCTCTCACCTTCTACCTTGCATGCATGAATAAATAAGGCCTAAAATGAACTTAACCCCTTCAAAAGTCATAATTCATAACTTAAAATGATGTAATATATGCCTTAGGATCTTTGGAATTACGAAAAATTCCTTACTAAACTCACATAAAATAACTGCCAAAGGGTCCCAATGAGGGACCTAACGACTCGTTACCCTGGGCCATGACTCGTGGAGTCGTCCTTCAAGTACACAACCTTAGCCTCAATAATTTTTATTCCTCGCTTGGTCATAACTCACACCACGAATCGTGGGGACTGACCATGACTTGTGGGGTCCTCCCATCGAGTGCACTACCTCACTTCTTCTCTTTTCTTACTCACCCACCCCACGTTTGACCTAACGACTCATGGGGTTCGACCATGAGTCGTGGTCACGTCCATGGGATCCCCTTTCTCAGATTTTCAAATTCCTCACCTGGCCTCCCCACGAGTCACTTCACGACTCGTGGGATGCTCTCATGGGTCACCTAGTGACCCATCCTGATACCTGGTGCCAGTTTTGAGTTTTTCTCTGTTTACACTCCCGAGTATGATCCTTGGGCTTCTCAGATATAACAATATCTCCCCCTTGAGAACATTCGTCTGCGAATGTAAGGAAACATTTAGAAAAACAGAGAAACACAATTATCATATTCAAATACTAATTATTTAAGCCAAAAACTTACGGAATGACTATCTTCGATTCAAACTACATAGCTGAACTAAATTCACGAATCATACATACATCCACATATATAAAAGAATCTTAGACACATGAACTGAACTTGAAACTAAATAGAGTTTTAGGACATAACTGATGCCTCAAACTGGAACTGAGCCGGTAGACAATAACTGTCAGTATCTAGACATCATATCTGCTTCGGCTTCCCACATAGCTCTCTCAACATGCTGATTCCTCCATAACACTTTGACTGAAGCTACTATTTTTTTCCTTAGACTTGAACCTGACGATCCAGTATTTCTACTGGAACCTCCTCATAACTAAGACTATCTTTCACACCAACACTGTCCACCGGGACAACTAGAGTTGGATCACCCAGACACTTCTTCAAGAGTGACATATGGAATACGGGATGCACGGAAGCTAATTCTGAGGGCAACTCCAACTCATAGGCCACCTTTCCAACATGTCTTACAATTCGGTACGAGCCGACATAGCAGGGACTGAGTTTCCCCTTCTTTCTGAACCTGATCACTCCCTTCATGGGAGATACCTTCAGAAATACCCAATCATCAACTTCAAATTCTAATCCCTTCCCTTCATATCAACATAGGACTTTTCGCGACTCTGGGAAGTTTTCAACCTATCCCTTATAAACTGAACCTTCTCCATAGCCTTGTGAACCGAATCTAGTCCTATCATTGCTGCTTCACCAAACTCAAACAATCAATTGGGAGACCTACACCTCTGCCTATAGAGAGCCTCGAACGGTGCCATCTGGATATTGGAATCATAGTTGTTATTGTATGCAAACTCGATAAGTAGAAAATGCTCATTCCAGCTACCTCTGAAATCAATCACGCATGATCTCAACATGTCCTCAAGGGTCTGGATTGTACGTTCCGCTTGACAATCCATCTGCGGGTGAAACGCTATGTTGAGCTTAACTTGAGTACCAAGTCCTTTTTGAAACAACTTCCAAAACTGAGAGGTAAATTAAGTACCTCTATCTGAAATGATGGATAAGGGTACTCCATGTAATCAAACTAGCTCTCGTATATATAATAAGGCATAATCCTCCGCTAAATCCATGGTTTTCACTAGTAGAAAATGAGCGGTCTTGCTCAACCTGTCTACCACAACCCAAATAGAGTCATATTGTCAACGAGTACGAGGCAACCCTGTGATGAAGTCCATATTAATTTCTTGCCACTTTGAAGTAGGAATGCTGATATCTTGATGCACGCCTCCCGATCTATGATGCTCAACCTTTACTTGCTGACAGTTCGGACACTTTGCTACAAATTCTACTATATCCTTCTTCATGCCATTCCACCAATAGACTTCCTATAAGTCACGGTACATCTTGGTGGAACCTAGATGGACAGAATACAATGATCCATGAGCCTTGTTCAACATCCGGTTCCTCAAATCATCAATATCTGGAACATATAGATGACCCTGGTATCGAAGCACTTCATCTCCCCCCTTGGAGAAGACCTCTCTCTTCTGATTCTGAATGGATTCCTTTAACTTTACAAAGATCGGGTCCTAATTTTTCCTAGCTATTACATCGTCACCAAGGAAGATTCTAAATCCGTTCTGAACCACAACACCGCTATCGGTCGACTCAACCAACCTAATTCCCAACCTTGCGAGTCGATGCACATCCTTCACCAACTCCTTCCCCTCATCCACATGGGGCACACTCTCCATAGAGAGCCTACTAAGTGTATGGTTACTAAATTTGCCTTACTCGGATGGTAAAAGACACTCATATCATAGTCCTTGAGTAGATCCAACCACCTCATTTGCCATAGATTGAGATTCTTCTGAGTAAACACATATTTTAAGCTCTTATGGTACATAAACACATCCATGTGAACCCGTACAAATAATGTCACCTATCTTCAAGGCGATACCGCTGCGGCTAATTCATGATCATGGGTCGGGTAATTCTTCTCATGAACTTTCAACTGTCTAGAGGCATATGCTATAATCTTCCCATGCTGCATCAACACACACCCAAGTATGATCCTTGAAGCATTGAAGCATCAACACACACACAAGTATGATCCTTGAAGCATTGAAGCATCACAATAAACCATAAACCCATCGGTACCCTCGGGTAGGGTCAACACCAGTGCTGAGGTAAGTCGAGTCTTCAACACTTGGAAGCTCTTCTCACAAGCCTCCGACCATTGGAATTTGACCTTCTTTTGGGTCAATTTTGTCAAAGGTGCTGCAATCAATGAGAAAATTGCAACAAATCTCTAATAATAGCCAGCTAAACCCAAGAAGCTTCGAATATCTGAAGGATTCACCGGTCTAGGTAATTATTCACCACCTCTATTTTATGAGAGTCTACCGTTAAACCTTCGCTTGATACCACATGGACCAAAAATGCTACGGAGTTCAACCAAAACAAACACTTGCTGAATTTGGCATATAATTGGCGATCCTTGAGAGTTTGAAGCACTATTCTCAAATGAGCGACATGCTCCTCCTCGCTCCGAGGGTATATCAGGATGTTGTCAATAAACACAATCATGAACATATCCAGGTACGACTTGAATACCCTGTTCATCAAGTCCATATAAGCTGCAGGAGCATTCGTTAGTCCAAAAGACATCACTACAAACTCATAATTGCCATACCGCATCCTGAAGGCAGTCTTTGGGATGTCACACTCCCGAACTGAGAGCTGATGGTACCCAAACCTGAGGTCTATCTTTGAGAAACACTAGGCACCCTGAAGATGATCAAATAAATCATCAATCCTGGGTAGAGGAAACCTGTTCTTGATGATGACCTTGTTCAACTGCCGATAATCAATACATATGCGAAGAGAACCATCTTTCTTTCGGATAAAGAGAACTGGTGCACCCTATGGGGAATTTCTTTGTCTAATGAAACCCTTATCTAACAGGTCCTTCAACTGTTCTTTCAACTCCTTTAGCTTTGTTGGAGCCATTCTGTAGGGAGGAATAGATATAGGCTGCATGTCGGGAAGAAAGTCAATACCAAAATCGATCTCCCGCTCGGGAGGGATTCTTGGTAAATCATCTGTAAAGTCCTCTGGATACTCACGTACTACTTGAACTGACTGAATAGTCAGGGTCTCGGATTAAACATCCTTAACCCTAACCAGATGGTACACACAACCCTTAGAAATCATCTTTCTGGCCTTAAGGTAGGAAATGAAATGATCTACATGAACAGCTGAACTACCCTTCCATTCTAAGACTGGCTCACCAAGAAATCTAAACTTTACTGCTTGGGTTCTACTATTAACTGAAGCATTACATAAAAATAGCCAATTCATGTTGAGGATGACATCAAAGCCGGTCATGGCTAACTCTATCAAGTCTACTGAGGCGACTTTCTAAAGGACTGAGACCGGGCATCCTCTATACACCCGTCTAGCTATAACTGAGTCACCTACTGGAGTAGAAACAGAGAAGGATTCTAAAAAGAATTCGGGACTGACTTCGAAGCTACTAGCCACATAAGGTGTCACAAAAGACAAGGTAGCCCCCGGATCTAACAAAGCATAAACATCAATATGGGAAACTCATAACATACCAGTGACCACATCTGGGGAGACCTCCTGCTCCTGAGGGGATGCTAAAGCATAGAATTTGTTCTGGTGTTGAGCGTGCGGGAGGGACTGCTGTACTAGAGACTGGCCCTCAGCCCCTGTCATGATCCTGCCTCGTTGCTATACAATCTCTGAGCATGTGTTCGAGTTTCCCACACCCAAAACAAGCACCTATACATGATAAACACTGACCCATGTGACCCCGGCAATACCTACGGCAAGATGGGATACTAGAATATGCAGGTCTGCTTCTCTGACCCCTAAAGCCTGATGCTCGCCCCTCTGATTGTGCCTTGGTCTGGATGGAACACTCAATGCTGAAGATGCTGGGGCTGATGATCTCTGGTGGGTCTGCTGTCGGTGCCCACCACTTGTTCTCAGCTGTGAGAATTTGTGGTCATCGCTCCCGGCCCTCTTGGCCTCCCTCTCTCTCAGATGTGTTGCATCCATCTTCTGGGCATACAAGAATATCAGAGGGAAGTCCATATCTTGATGGAGCATAGAGGTCCTACAATCCTTATCCAAATAGCCCTCCACGATATGAACAAATCGACTCACCCACGCCCTCTGATCAACCACTGACTCTGGAGCATACTTTGATAGGTGGGTAAACTTAGGGGCATACTCCTGCACCGTTATCCTTCCTTTCTTAAGATTTACGAACTCAGTTGCCTTTAGCTCACTCATCTCACGAGGGAAGAACCAATCCAAGAATGCAACATGGAACTCCTCCCAAGTGATCGGGCCTGCCCCGGTGACCCTGCTATCTTTACATTGGCGAAACTAGATATGCACGACCCCTTTCAACTGGTAATGAGGCCAACTCTGCTCACTCCACTCCATTCACCCCCATGAGTTGGGTGATCTTCACAGTCTCATCTAGGAACTCATGCGGGTCCTCATCTACTTTTGAGCTGAGGACTCTGGCAGGTTCATTCTCAAGAAGTCCCTGACTCGAGCCGCCGCTGAATTGCTATTTTACAGAAAATGCACAAACGCCTTTTGATTGACCTGAGCGGTCAAGGCCTGTGCAAGCATCTGAATAGCGGCTCGAAACTCAGCATGGGCAGCTAGCTCCGGTGCCTGGCGCTCCTGAACTTGTGGGGCCTATTGGAGTCCTCGTGGCGTTCTCCATTCCCATTCCTTCAACCATTCATTCTTCGAGGAGCCATGATTCTGCAAACGCGAATAGCACAAATTAGAAGGATAGGAAAGCATTTCATCGCACGACATAGATCATGAAAGAAGGGAACATTTCCTAAATGTTTTATAGCCTTTTCATCATAAGTGTGGTGCACTTCACACCCATGAAAAGAGACTCTACTCAACGTGGCTTTCAAACACCCTAGGACACTTCAAACCTATTGCTCTAATACCAAGTTTTTCAAGACCCGAAAGGAGGCCCGAATCATAACACTGGAGAAGGAGCCCTAAGAGACACCGAGTCAATCCATGGTACAAGCATACATCTAACTTGATCAATAAATTAGAAGAATCAATAAGATAATCATAGCGGAATTCTAGATTAAACACAACATTAGAATACACAATCCAAAGCTGAATACAACCATATGTCTGAAAAGCCTCTAAACATGAAGAGTTGATGGGACAAGACCCCAACTAACTCAACAATATGAAACTGAAAGTACATAAGAAAATCTGATTAGTCTAGTACTCGGGAGATGAGGACTCACCAATAACGTACGCTGCTATCTCAAAAGACTGACCATGATCGGGGTTGAGTTTGAGAATCGGATCCTGTATCATGAAATGATACATCATAGAGTATGCGGTCAGTACGTGGAATGTACTGAGTATGCAGCGTAAGTAAAACTGCTTAAGTAAGTAAAATTATTTAAAGACATGCATATTGTCAAACATAGACATTAAGAATCTGAGAGTAGAGATTGCATGCATTCTTTCTGAAATAATGATCTCTTCATAACATTACATAACATAACATCATAACTGAATCGATTGACTCAAAGCTGAAATATGATATTCATAAGCAAAACTGAACATTGAGTCAAACCTGCTTTAGAACATGCATACGTATGTAAATCTCATGATTAATGGATATGCATAACTGAAATCATGGGGAACAATGGGAGACTCATCTTTTAACTTACATATCACGATAGATCTTACGTGGTCCCAACTATCACACTCAAGTGGGTAGAGCCATCCAAAGCCTTGCTAAGGCTAGGGATGATACCATGATATCAATATCAAGCTCATGGGCCAATAGGACCGGGGATAGCTCACAAGGGAGGTCCCGAAGTAATATATATAATAGTATAAACCTATGTTGGCACGTAGTTCTGAGGCATAGGGTGGTCGACCCTAAGCCTACTTGATTCTAGAAAGTATTCCCAAAAACAAGCATATGATCTACATCATTAATCAACGAAGCTCAACATTGTTTATTGTCGAAGCTCAACAATCAAATACATCTCCAATATGAAATCATGCATATGAGAATTTTTAACTCAAACCATACCACAAAGCTGAAAGATAATTGGGAGTCTTCTCTCCAAAACCATGTGGTAAGCTCAATTCGAGAAATCATCAATCATACTATGAACCTGTGGTAATTTTCCAAAGATTTATCATACTTGAAAAATACTCAATTCATATTGAAAATATGATTATAAACATGGGTAGCTTGATAACATGTTTTTCATCATAACATCTCATCATCATCATATATTTATCACAAATCTCATCTTTCATGAACTTTTCATCAATGGGATTTTTAATTCATAAACTAGAAACATGGTTTTTAATTGAAAACATCATAAAACTTGCCCATGCTTCAGAATTCACTAGTAGAAATGTATTTAAATCATACCCATGTAAAGAATTAGGAAATTCATGCATTTGGGTTAAAACCCCATAGATTAGACATAGAACATCCATGATTTAGAGAGGGATTGGGCATGGATGTGAAAGGAATCACCCATTCATAACCCTACATACCTGTTGGTAGTTGATTCTTACACTTCTTTGATAGCCCAAGAAGAGATTGAAGAGAAATTGAGGAACACTAGCCTTTTGCACCCTCTCTCACCTTCGACCATGCATGCATGAATGAATAAGGCCTAAATGAACTTAACTCGTTTTAAAGTCATCATTCATAACTAAAAATGACGTAGTATAGTCCATAGGATCATAGAAATTACGGAAAAGCCCTTACTAAAAAAAAATAACTGCCATAGGGTCCCAACAAGGGACCTAATGACTGTTAGCCTACGCCACGACTCGTGGAGGTCCGTCAAGTAAACTGCCTCAGCCTCAATAATTTTTATTCCCCTCTTGATCACGATTCACCCCACAAATCGTGGGGACTGACCATGACTTATGGAGTCCTCCCGTCGAGTGCACTTCCTCCCTTATTCTCTTTTCTTTCTTACCCACCCCATGACTGACCTAACGACTCATGGGGTCTGACCACGAATCGTGTTCACTTTCGTGGGATCCCCTTTCTCAGATTTTAAAAATCCTCACCTGGCCTCCCCAAGAGTCACATTACGACTCTTGGGCTGCTCTCACTAGTCATCTCATGACCCATCATGATACCTGGTGCCAGCTTTGAGTTTTTCTCCATTTCAACTCTCGTGTCTGATCTTTGGGTTTCCAGGGTATAACATGTTGTGATGGGATGTGATATTGTATGCAAGTTCTATGTTTTCTTGTGAATGAAGAAAAAATTTAAGTTCCACTCGTGCTAGTCGATGTGATAAGTTTTGTAAAAAATCTCAAAGGTGTAGTTTCTTGATATAAGAATAGAAATCATCTTTTGGGAAGAGAATATGAAGTTCTTAATGTTAACTGATTGTATAGAAATGGAAATTTATGTGCTTCTGTTCATGCTATACGCTAAGTCGTGAAGAAATGTCCTTAGAGCATTATTTATAAGCTTACTAAGATTCTCATATCATATAAACCTCTTGAAGGTCATTTTAATTGTTTATTAGGAGTGTCTATGTGCTATTTTAAATCCTTATATGTCATATTTTCATAGTTGCAGTTCACGAGCCTTAAAAGAGGCCTATTCAGGGCGTAGTCTCAAATTCAGCTTGTATATGTGTTATGTGAGTTAGATAGATTCAATATGAGCTCAGTCAGCTCCACGTATGGTAATGGTCATGAATTTACATTACACGACCGATGCAATTATATCAATGGGTAGATATAGTAGCAGCTGCAACTATAGTTACAATACACTACTGGTGTGGTCATGTCGGTCGGGCAGATGTTCTTTTAGAGATTACACCTTCAAGATGGCCATCTCGGTTGGGAAAGTAACATTTCTATGACTAGATTATTTTATGGTTCATCGATAGGGAAGTTATGATATATATGTGCTTACATGGTTGCACTCACATTGTAATGTTAAGTCATTATCAGATTTCAGCTTCTAGAGTCGCAAGTTGTTTCTATGCCTAACTCTAGTTCAATATCTTCGATATACTTATGTTAATAGCTTTCATAATTATATACTAGTTCATATGATTCATCTGGCATCCCTTCACCTATGGACTTGTAATCGTGTTGAAGATGTAGGTAGAGGCTCCAATTGCCAATTACAATAGGTTCTTGAATTCAGCTAAGAGTTGGCATGCTCCTTTCTTTTAGGAGCCATGTTCTAGTTTTGATTGATCTGAATTTTTCTTGTACAGTATGGGTAGGCTGGGGTATTGTACTACACATTTTAGCTTGTTTACTCTCTAAAGGCTTTTGTGGACTAGTATGTATAGTTCAGTTCAGTTTTATGGCCTTGTCAGTTTTTTGTTGCTTAGTTCAGTTATGTTGTGCCCTTGTTTCATTAGTTTTTATCTTTTATTACATTGTGACCTTGATGGTCTATTTGTGACTTCTAGTTGATTGTGATAGGTGGTCTAGCTAGCCTAAGTGTTACAATTACAGAATTATATAGCCGGCTTCTCGATTCGTTTAGTATCGAGTTCGAGTTGCGTCGTCTCCCAGCTTTGGAGCATGACAAACTTGGTATTAGAGAGAAGTCGTGTACCAAGGAGTCCATAAAGTTGTATCTAATAGAGTCCTCCTTATGGGTATGTTATGCACTATACTTATAACCAGGAGGCTACAAGGCATCTAGGAGTTGTTTCATTTCTTTTATTGATAGTTCGTGCTGTAGAGCAATGACATAAGTGTTATTATATCCAATTTATGTTATTGCTTCAAAATATGCATGTGATGAGGTAGAAGACTACATGCTTAATTGGCACTATCGTTGGAGAGGGTACTAGTAACCCTTTCGATGATCAGGGAGATAGGACAAAGCTTAGAGTGTGTCTGTTGCTCTAGATACTACAGCCCCCCAGCTCCAGTTAGTGCCGCTGCGGATAGACATCCAACTCCACTAACCCTGGTGATACCTGAGGGTGATAGAGTTATTGACTTTCCAACACCTGTCGCACCTCCAACAACATTAGAGGGGCAGGGTGTTGAGGTAAAAGTTTAGTTATTGGACTGTATAGCTACCAACCAGGAACGACAATTAGAAGTAGTGGAAGGTCCTAGAGATGATCTATATGTGTGTTCTAGAGCCTGTAAATTTCTAAGCCTGAGTCCTCTGGCTTTCAGGGGATCTGATCCAAATGAGGACCCCCAAGGACTTTATTGACCAGACATATAATGTATTGTGGGTGATGCGGGCTACAGTTACAGAGGGAGAGGTTTCTATTCTTTACCCCTTTGTGTTTGGCTACTTGAAATTTATCTTATAACCATATAAAAATGTGTCTTTAAGATGTAAGATTAATTCTTTACTTGATATATTTAGTTCTTGTTCATAAATTAAAGAAGGTAATTAGTCTTATACTAATTATTGTCTCTAATATTTTTGAAATAGGGGTCTAGATCATTTTTTATCTAAGTTCCTGAATTGACTCTATTAGTATTATAATTAGTTTTAATCCACTAATTTTGAATACTAAGATCAATTAGGATTTATAGAACTTAATGTTCAAATTTGAGAATTTTTGACAAAATTCTTTTATGCCACAAGGCACAAGTCGTAATTTACATTTTATGATTTTATTTTCCATCCATATTTCTCATAAGAATTTATTTGTACCCTCTAACATTATATCTTAAGGTCTCAATAGGTCCAACTTTTCTTTGTAAAATATACTTGAATTATGTACTTTTATTTGAACAATTATTCATTTGTGCATTCTCTTTGACAGATATAAATAAGATCCTCATCGACATTTATAATATTGAACGCTACATTACATCAAAGATATTGTCGAGGGTTATTTGCTACCGATTTCAGTGGGACATAACTTATTGAGATCTTTTCACGTTTCATATTTTTTTGGTACCTAAACCTTTCTTTAGATTTTATGAAGTGTTATGTTGTGGTACTCTTTTAAAGTAATAACTTATTTATTAACCATATTGATCATTTGCTCCTCTTTTTCTTTAGAAAATTTTACCTTTGAAACTGATTGATCTTTCACATTTTAGGCGTGTCATAGACTCTATATTTCAAGGGATTTAATTTTTATTGAAGCATTTACAGCTAGAATATGATATTTACTTTTGAGTCAGCAAATGTGTTTAGAAATTTACTTGAATTATCTTTTGAACGAGGATCATACTGGTGATATTCATTACATATATCTTATTTTTCATTCACTTATCATCTATCCCTCTAATGTTAGAAAATCTAACATTGACTTCCAACCTTATTTGGGATCCATCTTTGTGTGTTATGGTAAATTAATTGAATCATATACCATATATTTAAAATTTTTAGATATAAATTATTTAGTTCCTGACCATGAAACAATTGCGATTGGAGAACTTATTATAACTTGTTGGCTTAATGTGTACCACTGTTGCTATATATTAAATAACACATCTCATACCGAATTTTTTATGAGTTTTATTTGCATAATTAATGGTTTAATTATAATTGGAGACATATAATTTTTTTAAATCAATTTGGATATAACTCAATATTATCAATATAATTTCATAATTTAGAATTTTACTCTTAATTTGAGAAAATAAATTTGCAAGAATTATATTGCAAGTCAATATCAAATTCACATGTAATGATGACATAGATGCATCTATTAAAATCATATGGTAGTAAATAATTCACATGGCAAGTGAGCGAGCTTTATATTCACCTTTTTTAAATATTTCAAAATTGAGTAATTCAATCCCAACTTTAGTTGGTATAATGATCAATTTATCATGAGATCAAGCAACACAATACAAATCTTTAAGAATCTTCTAATATTCAATATAAAATCATGTGAATTCTTCGTTATTTTTTCACATCTTATATGAATGAGTCAAGCCTTAATACCAACTGATAAAATCAGTAAACCTCTAATTTAATATTGCATGTGATTCCATCATCATTCTTATGCTTATGTAGTCAAAAAGGAGAAAAAGAAGGATAATCTTTCACTTAAGTGTTTTAGCCTGCCTCAATTGTAGTTATATGAATATATAAAATTTTCTCATAATTTATAGTCTTAATATGATTTATTTTTTGGCCAATGCCTTTGAAACTGTCATTACCAGAGCATAGACCCTATACATTACACTGGACCTAAAACCACGAGTAGCTCCAAGCTAACCCATGGTACATGCATGACATAAGAATAAGTAAACACTAAGCGAAAAAATTCATAATATATAACATAAGAGGAAGTCTAAGATATCATAAATGAATCAACTGGAACAACAAGACAAAATAGTTGAATATCTATACATCATCGTCTGAAAAGCCTCTAATATAAGATGAGCTAATGGGACAAACCCTCAACTTGCTCTACTAAGTAAGGAATTGAAATGACAAAGAAAACATGAATCAAAATTGCCATCCTCAATTGACGAGGACTCGCCAAGACTGAGTTGAAGTTGGCATAAGAGTGAATCTAGCGGTGGGACTAAGACTAATCACCAGAACCTATATCATAAGACGATATAGCATAAAAGTATGCGATTAGTACTTTGAATGTATTTAGTATAGAGGATAATTAAAACATTGGGTTAAGTACAACATGTTGAAAATCATGATCGTGATATAGTCATAAAACATAAGCTTTTCATGATAATCCGAAGTATAGTGACCCAAGGTTTTGAAAACAAAATCATAAAGCTTAACAGGTTTGAAATCATAAAGTAAAACTCATAAACTGATCAATGGGTCAAAAATACTATAAAACATGATATCGTAAATCCTAAACATGTAGAAAACATGAAACATGAGGAATAGTAAGAAATTCTCATAACCGATATACTCCAAGTGAGCATCATGGAGCCCGACCTGTACCCCTTGTCGGGAGGATGTCCATACCTTGCCAAGGGTAAGAACTATGAAGGCGTGATATCACTCATGAGCCCAGTAGCTTAAGGAAGACACTCTCAAATAGCGAGGACCCCTTAGACTAGGGGCACACTTTCTACTGGCGTGGACCCTTTATCCTATGGTGGAATTTGGTTCTGAGAGCTAGGTGCGCTAAACCCTGGCTAAATTGGTGTTAAATACTACTCCTAAAAACGTACATAGTGCTCATAGTCATACATGAAATATGGATTTTACATGGACTAGCTTAAAAACATGATGAATTCATAAATTCCTTGACATACGTGAACTACCCATGAAAATAATGCTGAAAATACAGCCATCATGATATTCATACACACTTGAGAAAAATCATGCTAACTTTAAAATAAAGAATCATGAGAATTATTTCCACAGAAATCAGGTAATCATAGTCATAAAATATAAGTGAAATCATGAGAGAATCAATTTTATAAGAGATCATGGAGTTTTTGCAAAAATGGGTTTAACCCTAGAAATTTGTGAAAATCATAATTAGAGACTTCAAAGAATTCAAATCATGAAATTCGACTTGAGATTGAGTATGAGGGAGGAAGTAATCCCTCATTCATGCCTCACATACCTGGCTTGAGAGTTCTTGACACTAGTTTGGGACCCAAGAGAATTGGAGAAGATGAACCCTAGCTTTTTGAGAATCCTTGAGAGCTTTTGATATGAAATCTAAAGCTTTTGGAGATAAATAAGAGTTTCGGTTAAGTAAAACCCTATAAAATTCCCCTTAGGAATACAAAAATGACCTAGTCTAGGAGTTAAAAGCATAGAAAATTATGAAAATACCCTTAGGAACTCGCACTTAAAAATTGCCTGCCAGTCTTCACGACTCACACCACGAGTCGTTAGTTGTCACCAAGACTCGTGGTGACCATCTCTCACATGCTAGACCAAATTTTCACTTCTCTAAACTCCTCAGCATGGGCACTAATCACGAATCATCACTGGATACCATGAGTTGTCCTATGACTCATGGTCAGTGGGTGTCACGACCGGAACATACACCCAGATCGTAGACACGGGACAAGGGACCCCAAGTCAACCCACAGCTCATGCATACACCTATTCTCAATCAAATAAGCAGAACGAAAATCATAAGGATATAACAGAAATATAATCATAACATGGCATCTAGAAATACCAAATGTTTACATAGCTGAATACTACAAACTTATCCGAAAGCCTCTAAAATATAAGATGGATTGATGGGACAACATCCCCAACTAACCCGACTAGTACTAAAACATAAAAAACATGGAAGTCTATCAAACAGCCCTCAGAACATGAGGACTCACCAATAAGCTGATATCGTAGGATGGGATGGACTAAAGATGAGGATGAGCCTGAGATCTGGTCCCTGTATCATGAAACGATACAGCATAGAAAGTATACGGTCAGTACGTGAAATGTACTTAGCATGCAAGGTAAGTAAAACGGACATTTTAAAATTAAAGTAAACTCATAAATAGACATAGGAGAAGGACATCATGCTTGCATAAAAAATATTCATAATAAAACCTAAGGCTCAAGACTTTCAAATCATTCATAATAATTCATTATCATAAGCGTAAATAACTTAATCATAATATAACTCGAGCCAATAACACGAACATAACAATGCATAAAACATGTGGAACATGGTGGGAGATCCTATTAACCGATATATTACTTCATGAGCTAGACATGGATTTCTATGTATACTCCCCATCAATAAGACCCACTATAACTTTCATATGTATAGTGACTAATCTGTGTGATCGCTAACTGAGGCCTATTTGGGCTAATATCCTTGGTGGCAAGTAGTTCTAGTAAACGTGGGTGCGCTGAACCCTAGCCCACTCGGTTCTAAGTACTACTCCCAATATAACATAGATACTAATAATCTAAAACTTGTGTTCTAAGACTAAGTCAGAACTACTTTATCTGAAAGTGTCTTGAGAGTCTAAGTAACCATGAAAATACTGATAGATCGAAACTAGCACCTTAAGACTAGGTCAGAACAAGTTATCTGAAAGTGTCCTAAGAGTCTATAGGACTTGATAAAACTGATAATGCTGAATATACTAATAATCTGGTCTTACTACAGAACATATGTACTAAACTCGGGGAAAAATCATATGAACCAAAAAGGACCATGCTATTCGAAAATCATGCTAGCTCATAGAGCAAAATATTTGGAGTCATGTTAAAGTCAGTATAATGAAAGTACAATACATCTAGAAATATAACATCATGAATTTCACTTAACAATGATCATTGAAATCTTGAAACATTAAGAAGATTTGAGAATTTCATAATTTGACTGAAAATCCTAAGACATGATTTTCTACTAAGCAAAGGGTTCTAGGTTTTTCTGAAATCATTAGGGACATAAGGGTGAAAGGAAACCCTTGCTGAAGTCCCACATACCCAGAGAAGCAGACCCCTTGATAGAACCTTGAATCCTAGAGCCTTTGAAGAAGAATCCTAACCTTGGCTTAAGAGAACTTGAAGCTCCTAATGCTGATGTTCTCCATGTTTTGAAGGGGAATGAGGGGAATTATCGACTAACCCCCTTTAATCCCTTCAAAAATAACCCAAAACTACGTAGTATAGGAGTTAATAGAGTGTGAAGTGATGTAAATTCCACAGAGATATCGTTAAGTGATTTTGTGATTTTAATCCCGCTGGTCATTTGACGTCCAAAGTGACAGGCCATCACCAGCCCGACGGTCCGTCCTCTCAACTTTCGCCCTTAAGTAGAAGGGCATGAAAATCTTGGCCCTTTGACAATCAAAGTGACAGACCGTCATCCACTTGATAGTCTGTCATCTCCACCATCACCCTTAAGCAGAAGGTGCTGAATTCTGGCGTACTATTGAAAACCAGTGTGATTGGCCATCACCTGTATAATGGGCAGTCAACTCTGCCATCACTTTTGAGGTCAATTGGTTTCCTTCTAGATAAGTTTGACAGCCTAAGTGACAGCTCGTCACCTGCTTGATGAGACATCATCTTTGGAATTAACCCTAATATTAGACCTGGAGACTTCAGTTCTTTTCTATGAAAATCCATTTTAGATCCGAGGTGTTACAACATCTCCGCCTTGAGAACATTCATCCTCAAATGGAGACTAACAACGCTGAAAAGATAAGGAAAGAGCTCCAATCCCAATAATTAATTCTATAGACTAAATAATGATGGAGTGACTGACTCCAAATCAAGATACACATGTTGAACTAATTTTATGAAACATGCATACATTCTAAACCTTAAGAGCAACTAAGGGACATGGAACTAAATGGAATACGAAGGAGGAAATTATTACCTTAAATTGGGATTGAACTAGAAGGAAATAGGTGAGGTTACTTGGCTAATATGTCTACTTCTGCTTCCCAAGCAGCTCCCTCTGCAAGCCGGTTCCTCCAAAGGACATTCACAGAAGTGACCTCTTTATTCCTCAACTCATCAACCCGACAGTTAAGAATCTGAATAGGGACCTCTTTGTAAGAGAGACTATCCTTTACACCAAAACTCTTTAAAGGTACAACTGAGGTTGGATCACCAATTGAATTCTTCAAGAAGGACGTATGGAATACTGGGTGCGCTTATGCTAACTTTGCAGGTAAGTCCAACTCATAGGCCACAATGACAAAACGCCTCAAGATCCTATAAAACTAACATAGTCGGGACTGAGATTTTTCTTTCTTACCAAACATCATCACCCCTTTAATGGGAGAAATTTTCATGTAGACCCAATCATTTAACTACAAACTCTAGCTCTCTTTACCCCATATCTTCATATGATTTCTGATGACTCTGAGCTGTTTTTAGCCTTTCTTTAATAAGTTAAACTTTCTTCTCAACTTTCTGAACTGAATTAAGACCGATCAAGGAAACTTCACCAATTTCAAAGCACCATATAGGAGAGATACACTCCTACCATAAAGCACCTCAAACGGAGCCATCTGAATGCCAGAGTGGTAACTGTTATTATACACAAATTCAATGACAGGTAAGTGATTATCCCAACTATCTTTAAAGTCAATCACGCAAGCTCTCAACATGTCCTCCAATGTTTGAATAATCTGCTCAAACTGACCACTTGTGCATGGATGAAAAGTTATGCTAAGCTTAACATGAGTACCAAGACCTTTTTAGAAACGATTTCCAGAACTGTGAGGTGAACTGAGTACCCCTATGAAAAATGATGGAGAAGGGGACTCAATGCAATCTGACAAACTCCCGAATGTAAATTCTAGCATAATCCTCGTTTGAATCTATTGTCTTAACTGGCAAGAAACATGCTAACTTAGTCATCTAGTCTACAATTACCCATATAGAATCATGCTGGTGATGTGTACGAGGAAAATTGGTTGTAAAGTCCATATTTATTTCTTCTCACTTCCAAGTAGGAATACTAATATCCTGAGTCATACCTCCTGGCCTTTGGCGCTCAACTTTCACCTGTTGACAATTTGGACACTTAGCCACAAATTTTGCAATGTCCTTCTAATGCCATTCCACCAATACACTTTTCATAGAGCATGGTACATCTTGGTGGCACCTGGGTGAGTAAAGTATTGAAAGCCGTGTGCTTCAATTTATATCCGCCGCCTCAAATCATCCACATCTGGAACACACAACCTATCTTGATATTGGAGCACACCAACTCCCCCTTTGGAGAAGGCCTCCACCTCTTTCTTGAGAACTTCTTCCCCTTCAGCTTAAGCAATATTGGATCATCATCTTGCATTTCTTTAAAATCCATCGCAATAGAAGAATCCGAACCATTCTGAACTATAACTCCACCTTTAGCTGAATCAACTAGATGAACTTCTGAAGGAGCCAATATGTTAATCTGCTGAGCAACACTGTCCATTGACAATCTGCTGAGGGCGTTAGCCACTATATTGGCTTTACCTAAGTGGTACAAGACATTCATGTCATAGTCTTTTAGCAACTTAAGTCGTCTCCTCTGATGAACATTCAAATCCTTCTGGCTAAACACTTACTGAAGGTTTTTGTGGTCAATAAACATATCCACATGAACACCATAGAGGTAATGCCTCTAAATCTTTAAGGAAAAAACCATTGCTGCTAGTTCGAGATCATACATCAGGTAGTTCTTCTCATGAGCCTTGAGCTTTTTAGAAACATAGGCTATAACCATACCACGTTTCACGCAACCAACACCAATTCCAAAGGAATCATAACAAATCACAAACCCATCTGAACCCTATAGTAGAGTCAAAATT
This sequence comes from Datura stramonium, assembly GCA_018107945.1. Taxonomy (NCBI): domain Eukaryota; kingdom Viridiplantae; phylum Streptophyta; class Magnoliopsida; order Solanales; family Solanaceae; genus Datura; species Datura stramonium. The sequence goes on from JACEIK010003216.1 coordinate 26,091, forward strand.
GGAGCACAAGCGAGTCGAGTCTTAAACTCCTGAAAACTCTTCTCGCAAATTAGACCACTGGAATTTTACTTCCTTCTGAGTCAATCTAGTTATGGGAGAAGCAATAGAGGAAAATCCTTCCATAAACTTCCAATATTAACCTACTAAACCCAAGAAACTCCTAATGTCTAATAGAGAGGTGGGTCTAGGCCAATTGTTAACTGCTTCAATCTTTTGAGAATCTACCTGAATGCCCTTGCTGGAGATTATATAGACAAGGAATGCTACTGATTTCAACCACAATTCACACTTGATGAACTTAGCTAATAAGTGGTGATCCTTGAGAGTCTCCAAAACTACCCTGAAATGGTTTGCATGTTCCTCTTCGCTCATAGAATAGACAAGAATGTTATCTATAAAGAAGATGAAGAACATGTCCTAATACTATTTGAACACCCTATTCATCAAGTCCATAAAAGCTACAAGAGAATTTATTAATCTAAAAGACATAACAGTAAATTCATAGTAACCATACCGAGTTTTGCAGGTTTTACTCGGAATGTTACATTCTCTGACTCTGAGCTGATGATAGCCGAATCTGGGGTATGTCTTTGAAAAACAACTAGCATGCTGAAGCTGATCGAACAAGTCATAAACCTAGGAATGGGATACTTATTCTTGACTGTGACTTTGTTCAACTGAAGATAATCGATGCACATTCTGAGTGAACCATCTTTCTTACACATGAATATAACCGGAGCACCCCATGGAGAGATGTTGGATCTGATAAATCCCTGGTCTAAGAGTTCTTGAAAGTGATCTTTCAACTTTATAAGCTCAGCTGGAGCCACTCTATAAGGAGGAATTAAGATATGCTGGGTATCTGGAAGAAGGTCTATTCCAAAGTCATTTTCCCATTCGGGAGGAACTCCGGGAAGATCTCCGGGAAATACTTCTGGGAACTCATTCACAACTGGAACTTATTGGAAAGTTGGGGTTTCAGAATTGAAATCCTTAACCCAAACTAGATGATAAATGCAACCCACAGATATCATTTTTTCTTGCCTTTAGGTAAGAGACAAATCGACCCGTAGGCATTGAGGTACTACTCTTCCATTCTAAGACTGGTTCATTAGGAAACTAGAACCTAACGACCCTGGTTGTACAGTCGACTGAGGCATAACAAGTGTGTAACCAGTCCATGCCAAGAATAATGTCAAAATCAATAAAATCTAACTCTACTAGATCAATTATGGTGACTTTCTGTAAAACTGTAATTGGGCAGTTTTTGTATACCCGATTACCTATAATTGACTCACCAATAGGAGTAGAGACTGGGAAGGGTTTTGAGAGAATTTCTAGTCTAACATCAAACTGTACTGCTACATAAAGAGTCACAAAATAAAGTGTGGTTCCTAAATCTAACAATGCATAAACATCAATCTTAAAGAGTCGTAATATACCAATGACTACATTAGGTGAGTTCTACTTATCTAGATGAGAAGACAAGGCATAGAAATGGTTCTGGCGTTGACCACCACCTGTGCTAGAAGTATTACCCTGCTGAGTTGGGCGACCTGAAGTGGATGCTAATATATTGGAGTGGGTCTTTCCACGTTCAACTGATGGGCAATCTGTCACGCCCCGCCTTGGGGGGTATGACTTGCACCTGGTGCCCTAGAAGGACCTGGACTACTAACTGGTGGGCCTAGGCACATCTGGTGCCTGGCTAGCGTGCCTGGCTAGCTCTATCTCAGGTTCCCCGAAACCAAGGGCTATAACGGCCGTAAACACAGCCCTCCGGCCATTCGTCTAGTCACCAGGCTCGTAATAACAACTAACGTAAACATACTCATAATCAGAACCTAAGGGCCGACAAGGCCGCCATGTTGTCTAGTTATCCGAGACTCAACAAAGGAAATACTAAAAGTATGTGACCGGCAAGGTCACCACTACTCAGCCAAGCTATGGCCCCACATGCCAACATAAGAACAAAAATACTAAATAGCTATACAACCGCACGGGGCCACACGACCGGCTCAACCGACCAATGTGAGATAATATATACACCGCAAGCCTCTATGAGTGATAATAGAAATGATCAGGACAGGCCCCGACCTACCCATACTGTACGTCAAAAAGGAAAAGAGCTACAATTTTCTGGAAATCGACTCCGGATGACAAGAGCCGATGACACAATAGCTGGCTGGAATCACGAGGATCACCTCCTGCCTATGAGTACCTGTGCAGTGGCAATGCAAATGCTTCCACCGGGCGCCAAATACCACCGGTACTAAGTACAAAGAACCGAAAACAACTAAATACAATCAAGAGCAGATAACATAACTAGAATACTTAATAGCAAGAGATAACTAATCTCGAGGAAGCCGGTATAACTAAATCATGCTTTCGTACTAATAAGGCGGAGGCGTACCTCGTAGACGCGATGGCCTCGCTGTCTAGTAGCTAATATATGGCACATAAATATATATACAAGTAGCAAGCAAGAGCCAATACGAACCCCCATAATCCGGATGGCACCAAGCAAGCAAACAATCTACAGACCCCCAACCTAGTCAAAACCAGCCCAAAAATAAGTCACTCCACTATCTCGCCACTGAGCTCCTCTACCACCCCCTGGGTCTGGCTTAGCCTCGGCCTCCCATATAAATAACCGTGTCCGAGTCCGAGGACTCCCTTGCATGCTGTCTCGTACGTATAGGGTCTGCTCCCCTAACTCTCAACAAAAAGGGCTATCTAAAACAAAGAGGCCGCACCTTCTCCTCGGAACAAGTCAGGAGACAACTGTAAAGCCGATCAGCCGCCATGGGGGAAAAGCCATCCCATCTTCGTCCAAGCCGGGGACGGCATGCCACCCTCTGAGTGACGTAAACCCACCTGCCCGGGGCGACACGATTACCAACCCAGGGGCGGCGCAGGACGCTCAATAAAGGGGCCCTCACGCCACACAAGTCTCAACAAACAAATAGCACATATAAATAGCAAGCATGTATAACAAAGGCTATTCCGAAATATCATTTATTCTGATATTTTTTCTATTAAACTGATTCTGTACTGATTATACTGATTTCTTGGAAATCTTTCTTTAACTGTTGGCTAACTGCAGCGAATACCGTCGTTCAATGGCTAATCTCGTAATCATAAAACCGTCTCGTCTATCTCGATTATACTTTAATAACTTTTACTCCGAAATCGCTTTTTATTCTACAACATGCTTGCTAATCATACAATAGGCTATACCGAATTCGGAATGCTAACTGCCCTTTGGCGCATGCTTTACTAACTTTCTGACCGAATACGATACGGCAACGCAAACCAGATTACTAACTTACCTAATACTCAACATTCAACTCCGAGATTTTCAACAATGGAGTTTACTATGATTCACAAAGCTAATTCATACTAACTTGCCGAAGAAACTACTTCACATACCTTAACCTCGAGTTATCCGACAAGCCGGACGAGGCTTGGTCAAGCATCTCCAACTATTTCTCCCAACCGCATTTATAGACATCAATTAGCACTAAATACCTTATTCTCAATAAGGACGATGTCACTTTGATATAACTATAGCCTAAACTTAGGCTTATCAAAGACGGTCGAAACTTGCTATTTTTCAGAAGTCCTAAGGGAGAAGTATTCAACAGGAGCACATAGACACTAGTTTGGAGCAAATCTACTACCTTAGTCCGACAGCTCCGACGATTCGTCACCGAGCTCACCTAAACAAAAATTCGCAGAATGCCCCCGCTGCTAAATACCTCGGTACCGAGGTTGATTTGAGTTTAGACTACGTTGGCAGCGTAATCAAACGATTATATATATATATATGCGTGCTTCCCCTATTTCTGCGACTCTCCTCGAAATTTCCAAATGTTTTATCATTAAAACCTGAAGTGGGGGATTTATATACTTCTGGGCCTGGACAGGCCCAATGTGTCAGCTAGAGCTACGCGGTGGCCCCACCTCTGACACGGCGCCATCGCGGAGGGCTCGCCCGCGCTTCGCCAAGGGTTCAACAGATTTTTGTGCGATCTTTCCCCCAAGCCTTTCCTAGCACGTGTGACTTTCAAATATGCTTAACCCATGTGTGAATAGGCCATCTAGATGCCCGGAATCTTCACGGGTGTAACATTCTCCCCCTAAGAACATTCAACCTCGAATGGAAACTACCATCTAGAGGACTTCTCAACTTATCTTGACTTACTACTTAGAAAATTTCGGGCAGAGTTGCCTCGTAATATGGACTATCCCAAAAAGCCTGAAACATAGAATAGTCCAATACAGGTGCTCCACACAATACCATAAAGTTCACTTGATAGCTAAACTTCAATCTTTCTCAATTCATACATATACAACTATAAGGTGCTGCATAAATAATAATACGGATATACCTGCCGCCTGACTAGGCCTCGAACAAGTGAGGGTATCTAGCTTCATATCTTCCCTCCGCCTCCCACGCCATCTTCGGTTCCTCGTTACGCTGAATACTTTGGACGCACGCACATCTTTGGTTCTCAACTGGTGAATTTGTCCGTCTAGATAGCTAATGGAACCTCTTCGTAGCCGCCCTCTTCGTAACCTGGATATCCTCGGGACCGGACTCGGCTCTTGAAAGGTCTCCTAAGCATTTCTTAGCATGGATACATGAAAGACTCGATGAACAGATTCTAATTTCGGGAGGCAAGTTCAACTCATACGCCACTTGGCCTATTCTTCTAACTGATATGGCCCGACACAAACCTTTGGCCGAGCTTACCTTTCTTGCCGAATCTCATCACCCCTTTCTCATCGGAGACACATTCAAAAATACTCAGCCATTCACATCTAACTCGTGTTTCGCGCCGCACATCTCGCATATGATTTCTGCGACTTCGTGCAACAATAGGCGTTCTTCGATAAGCTTTACTTTCTCCTCTCGACCGCCGAACACAGCCCGCTCCAATCAACGCTGATTCTCATGCTTCAAAACAGCCAACCGGCGATCCGCATTTTCACCCGTATAAAGCCTCGGGAAGGCGCCATTTGAATAGCCGAGTGATAGCCGTTATTATAAGCAAACTCGATTAGGGGAAATGCTCATCCTGTTTACCACCAAAGTCTAGCACACACGTCGCAACATATCTTCAAGCATCCGAATGGTGTCACTGTCCATCTGCCTCCGAGGGTGGAATGCGGTACCAAATTAATCTCAAGGCATCTGCACTTTGAAATGACTCCGCCAAAATCTAGCTGTAAACCGTGTCTTCCGTCCGAAATAATGGATACCGGTACTCCGTGCACCGACCATTTTCTCGATATACAACTCGCATACCCTTCGGCCGAGAAAGGTAGTTCTCATCAAGGTGAAATGAGCCGATTTTGTCAATCACAACTATCACCATATAGAGTCATGTCTATGTCTCTGGTACGGGGTAACTTCGCCACAAAACATATTTACCGCTTCCCATTTCCAAAGAGGCACAACTATGTCCCGAGTTAACTCCGCTCGGTTTCGATGTTCCTGCCACCTATTGGCTAGGACACCGGGCTACAAATTCAGCTACTTCTCTTTTCATACCCGGCCACCAAAGTAGTTTTCTTTGATATCGTGTACATCTTTGTTGCGCTGTGGTGGAGAGAATAGCGGGCGTAATGTACCTCGTTCATAACTGTCATGGAGGCCTCAAACATTTGGAACACATAACGGCCTTTACAACGCAAAGACTTCCATCTCTTGTTATCCGAAATCTGGCGTTCGCGGAATGTAATCTTTAAGCCGGATTAGGTCAGATCCTCATATTGCCGTTCCTTTACTTCCAAAACTAAGGATGACATCGACGTGTTCTCAACTACCGCCCGTTGTCCTCTTTTCGCTACACGAACGGCTAGGCTGGCTAAATGATGTATCTCCTGACCAATTCCCGCTGCTCGGGCTGCAAATACGCCAAACTCCCCATGGACTTACGATTGAGAGCATCTGCTACAACATTGGCTCTTCCCGGTGGTGTGTATCATCCACGTCGTAATCTTTGAAGAATTCCAACCGCCGACGCCGGCCGTGCATTCAACTCTCTCTCGAGTGAAGATATACCGTAAGCTCTTGTGATCTGTAAAAATATTCACATGGACACTATACAAATAATGTCTCCACATTATCAAGGCGTGATCACATTTTGCTAACTCCGTGTCGTGGGTAGGGTAGCCTTTCGTGTTTCCTCACTGCCCGGGAAGATATGCAATTAATTTACCATGCTGTATCAACACACAACCCAACCTGACGCCCGACATGCGTTGCAATATACCGAATATCCTTCTGTACCTTCCGGCAATGCTAACACTGGGGCGGAGGTCAATCTCGTCTTTCGCCTCGAAACTCGCCGCATGCCTTCGGCCCACTAAAACTTTGCCGTTTCTCGTGTCGCTGGGCGAGGTGCCGCAATAGACGAGAACCCTTCAAAAAACCACCTGTAATACCCCGCTAATCCCAGAAAACTACGGACTTCGCTGGGAGTGGTAGGCCTAGCCATGATTTGATCAAGTTTCTTATTTTCTCGGCGTGTCAACTCAGATATCAAAGATCCGACACAATGTGCCCTAAGAAGGCTTACCGAGTTAAGCCGTAATTCACATTTGGAGAACTTAGCATATAACCTGCGGTCCCTGTGATCTGGAGCACCGTCCGCAAATGAGTCCTAGTGGGACTGCCAGAGCGGGAATAGGCACTGCACGTCATCAATAAACACTATCACGAACAGTCCAGGTATGGTCTCGAAATACCGTTCAATGTCCATAATACTTCGGGGCATTCGTTAACCCAAAGGACATGACTAGAAATTCAAAGTGACTATATCGGGGTCCTGAACGCCGTTTAGGAATATCTCTTTCACGCATTGTGAACCTCGGTGATCCGGACCGCAAGTCAATCTGAAAAGCACCGGCTCGTAGCCTATCAAATAAGTCATCTATTTTGGGAAGCGGGTACTTTGTTTTTCATCTAACTCATTTAGCCGCCGATAATCTATGCACATACGGAGTGAGCCGTCCTTCCTCACAAGAACCGGCACCCCATGGTGGAAGATTTCTGGCCCCTTCAAGAAACCTTTGTCTACCAAATCTTTCAAATGCCTCCTTTAATTCTAAGGAGTTCTCAAGCAGATCCATACGATAGGGAGAAATTGATATAGGTTGAGTGCCTGGTAACAAATCAATAGCAAAATCTATTTCCTTTCCTCGGGGAATGTAACCTATCCGAAACACACGTGGAACCTTCGCTCACTACCGAATAAATTGGAGTGTCGGAGATTCTGCCTGGACATCCCGAACTCACTAGGTGGTAAATACATCCCTTAGTTATCAATTTTCTTGCCTGAAGGTAGGAAATAAACCTACCTTTTGGTGTAGCTGTGCCGCCTTCCACTCCCGCACCGACTCCCCCGGAAAGTGGAATCGAACCAGTCTTGGTCAACATTCAACATTGGCATAGCACGGCACTAGCTGCCAATCCATACCCATTATGGCATCGAAGTCTATCATTTCTAACTCGACCGCATCTACTATAGTCTATGTTAGCACCCACTTCGTGCACCCTCAAGTAAATTCGCTAGCTACAATCGAGTCACCGACGGGCGTGACAGCTACCGAAAAGGGCCGCCGTAATAATTTTGGTGCAATATTGAACTTTCGTGCCACAATTGGGGTAATATATGACAGAGGATCCTGATCAATCAATACATGCTGTGGCATGAACAAATAGTCATCGCATTCGCACTACATCCGGAGACGCCTCTCGAATCATGTCTCCCTCGGGCAAGGCATAAGTACGGCTTGAGCCCGTAATCAACCGGGAGGCTCCCGATCTACTCGGCCTTTGCCTACTCGAGCCTCGAAGGTCAATGCCCAACTGAGTCGCTAGAGCTCGTGGCCTCATGATCCCCGTCCCGGATCGCTCCTACCCCCACTGGTCGGACAATCTCTCATCCGTGCCCTCCTTCCCGCAAATATAACACCTGAGGAGCCATATTTGCAAGCTCAAGTGTGGTCGATTGCAATAAGTGGCAGTGGGTGAGGGTGCAAATCTCGCTTCCGCTTCCCTTCGTGCCGCGGGTGAATCTACTATTCGGGAACCGCCACTAGGCTCGACCGTCTCTACGAGCATATCTTTACCAGCCGCTGCTGCTGTGGTGGGAGGTGGGGGTCTAGGTGGCCTATCCGATAATCGTGGCCTCGGGTCTTCTTTGAACTTCCCTTTGCATCTCCTCTAATCTCGTCTCGCGGCGTCTTTCTCGGCTAGTCTTCCTGGTCATACTGTCGTGCCTAAGACCTCAATGGTCTCGAGCAAAGGCCTCGTACTGGGGGATATCCATATCCTCGTACCGTCATACATGCCTCAAGATATTCCTCGTTCGTGCACCCATGATAAATCTCGTGAACTCGCTGCATAGTATCAACAAATGTTGACCATAACGGCTAAGGAGTCAAACCGGTAGCACATACTCAAGGTATGCTCCTCGCCCTACTCTAGATGCAGTAAACCGATCCATCCGGGCTCACTTGATCTCTCGTGGCAAATAATGGTCTAGGAAGGCCTCCGGAAGCTGGTCCAGGTCGGAGGGGTAACATCTCCTCAAATCCTTCCCAACTCTCGTACTCACAATATAGCTATATCCCGTAACCGAACACCGCTACCAATGCACTCAAGGCCACATGCATAACTCGTAATATCCTCGCATTCGATCTAGAAAGTCCCGAGGATCCTCCGCCCGATCTAACCCTCGTAATCAAGGATCCAAAGGCCAAAATTCCCGACTCCTCGAAAATCGCCTCACTCCACTAAGACTTCGTCGCTACAGTGTGGCGAATCAAGCCATGCCATCATTTCAGCCATCATACTACAACGCCATTTCTAACCTCCCCCGACTGATGGCGAAGGCACAGGAGCTATCTGGTGGTGTAGTGCCCAACGCTCGATGTGAGGGGGACCGCTGAGATGGCTGTGACAGAAGCCTTCTATGCCGCCGATCGGACTCGACTATGTTCGACCCGAGCATCTCTAGTGCCTTCTCCCCGCGTTGTGTGTAGTCTTCTCGCCCGTAGGGTGTCGCGATCTACCATTCTATATGTAGACAAAGAATACGATAAGTTTTAGGGATTCAACCCTATACTCACCATTTATAGCACGATCGACCGAGAAAGAAGAGTAACCATCCTATTTGCTGTTTTGCAGCCTTCCGCTATAGTATGTGGTGCACAACACATCCATAGACAAGACTTACTTAGCACGGCTTGCGCACTCCCCGGGACACGACCTCGCCCGATACCAAGTTTGTCATGCCCTGCTCTGGGGGGTATGATCGGCACCTGGTGCCCTAGGAAGGACCTGATCATTAACCAGGGGCCTAGGCACATCTGGTGCCCACGGCTAGCTCTATTCTGTGTTCTGGAAACCATGGCCAGTATAACTACTAGAACACACTCTCCTCGGCCATTCGTCTATAGCCACTGCGTGCTCGTAATACCGCTAACTGCAAACATTCTCATACCTCCGCACCTATGCGGGCCGACAAGGCCGCCATGTTGTCTAGTTATCTAAGACTCAACAAAGGAAATATCGAAGTTATGTGACCAAGAAGGTCACCACTACTGCTGCTTGCGGCCCCACACGACTCAACATAAGAACAAAAATACTAAATAGCTATACAACCGTACGGCCTCCACGTATCGGCTCAACTGACCATGTGGAGATAATATATATACAACTGCAAGCCTCTATGAGTGATAATAGTCGACGGACAGGGCCCCGACCTACCCACACTGCATCAAAAGGAAAAGAGTTACACCTTTGGAAATCGAATTTGATGACAAAAATATTTCATGACTCAATAGCTAGCTGGAATCACGAGGGACGCCTCCTCGTCTATACCAGTAAGTAATGCAAATAGCCCACTGGGCGCGCACTGTACCGAGTATGCAAAGCAACTTAAAACAACCGAATACAACGAATATAGATAACATAACTTAGAAATGTCAATAGCAAGAGATAACTGAATCTGAGGAAGCTGGTATAAACTAAATCATGCTTTCTACCGAGGCGCGGAGGCGTATCTGTAGACGCGACGGCCTCGCTGTCTAGTAGCTAATATATGGCACATAAATAGATATACAAGTAGCAAGAAAGAGCCAATACCAACCCCTCATAAGTCGGGATGGCACCAAGCAAACAATCTATATACCACTACCCGGGCCAAAAACCAGCCAAAAAATAAGTCACTCCACTCATCTCGGCTCACTCGAGCCTCTACCGCCCCCGGGTCTCCGGCTCGGCCTCGGCCTCCGATATAAATAATCAGGTTCTGGATTCCTGTGAGGACTCAGATGCTGTCTCAGAATGTATAGGGTTTGGTTCCCTTGGAACTCTCAACGTGGCTATCTGGAAATGCAGGCCGCACCAAGCCCTGGAACAAGTCAATAGGGAGACAATTGCAAAGCTGATCAGCTTCATGGCGGGGGTGCGCTTATCCATCTTCGGCCTGCCGGGGATCGCGATGCCACCCCTGAGTGACGTAAACACACCCGCCGCTGGGCGCACACGACACAACTGGGCGGCGAGGACGCTCAAAAGGGGCCTCACGCCACATCAAGTCTCAACAAGTCAGTCAGTACATATAAATAGCAAGCATGTATAACTGTAAAAGACTATCTAAAATCCGATTTCTTATTCTGATCTTTTTCTATATTAAACTGATTCTCACTGATTATACCGATTCTCGAAATCTTTCTTAACTTTTGCCAATTCAGCCGTGGACACTGCCTGCCCGAATGGCTAATCTGTAGCCATAAAACTGTCGTCTATCTGATTACTACTAACTTTTATTCTGAAAATTGTTCTTTATTCCTACAACATGCTTGCTAATCATACAATAGGCTATACGAATCGGGAATGCTAACTTCCCTTTTTTGGCGCATGCTTTACTAACTTTCTGACCGAATACGATACTAGCAACGCAAACCAGATTACTAACTTACTCAATACTTCAACATTCAACTCCGAGAGTTTCAAATACGGAGTTTACTATGATTCACAAAGCAATTCTTACTAACTTGCCGAAGAAACTACTTCACATACCTTAATCCGGAAGTCCGACGCCTGGACGAGTTCTGGCCAAGATCTTTGCTATTTATCCTTAACCGATTTATAGACATCAATTAGCACTAAATACAACGTTAATTCTGAAGGACGGCGTCACTTTCTCGATATAACATAGCCTAAACTTAGGCTTATCTAAAGACTGTCGAAAACTTGCTATTTTTCGTATGTCCGTAAGGGAGAAGTATTCACTTCACTGGCTAGGAGCACATAGACACTAGTTTGGAGAAATTCTACTTACCTTAGTCCAGTAGCTCGACGATTCGTCCGCCGTATTTCGCGAAACAAAATCCGTAGGAATTCTCCCTACTGCTAAATACCTCGGTACCTGAGGTTGATTTGAGTTTAGACTACGTTTGGTAGCGTAATCAAACGATTATATATATATATGCGTGCTTCCCCTGTTTCTCGCGACTCTCTTGGAATTTCCAAATGTTTTATCATTAAAAATCGAAGTGGGGGCTTTATATACTTGGGCCTAGACAGGCCCAACGTGTCACGGAGCCAACGTGGTGGCCCCGCCTCCGTGACACGACGCCATCGCGGAGGGGCTCTGCCCCGGCGCCTTCCGCGGTGGTTCGACAGGATTTTTGTCCGATCTTTTCCCGGGCCTTTTCCTAGCACGTGTGACTTTCAAATATGCTTAACCAACGTGCGAATAAGCCATCTAGATGCCGGGAATCTTACGGGGTGTAACACAATCCTTCAAACTATGACCTAATTGGCTATAATTAAAGCAACCCTCCTTGCCAAGATGGCACTCACCAGGATGGTTCTTGCCATACTTAGGACATGCTGCGAAAGTGCAGCTACTAGAGACATTGCTTTGAGACTTTGGACCCAGACTCTCTACCTTTCTGATTAGAATGGGGTCTTGGAGAAGGAGCACTAGCTAAAGACGATGCTAGAGGTGAAGATCTCTGTTGATGCTATGAGCAATTCCCACAGCCTGACCTCTGGTGAGAATAGTGAAAGTTACCTATCCTTTCTCTCTTACTCTCTATTTCCTTTTCCTTTAACTTCTCCTTCTCAATCTGTTGGGCATGGATCATAAGTCTGGAACTGTGCATTTGACTAATGATCATGGCACTCATGTACTCCTTAACCACCAAGTCTAAAACTCCTGAAATGAACTTGCTCATCCGATCCCTAGGTTCAACAACCATATCTGGATCATATCTGGATAGTTGTGTGAATTTCATGGCATACTCCTGAATTATCATGGAGTCCTGATTAGATTGATGAACTCCTCTACCCTCACTTCCCTTAACTCATGGGAAAAGAACCTATCGTGTACCATAGTTACAAATTCATCCCACTCTACTGAGCCTGCAGCAACATGCCTACCCTTTTTTACTGCCTATACCAAATTTGGGCCATCTCTTTCAACTAGTATATGACCAAGTCTGCACTCTGAACAGAGTTAATGCCCATGATCCGAGTGATCTTCTGAATCTCATTGATGAAGTCTTATGGGTCCTCATCCACCTTAGAACAATGGAAATCTAGGGGATTCATTTGAGTAAAGTCCCAAACTCTGGCAGCAACTACATTGCCATTCAGATTAATCGGTGAAACGAACTACTGATTGACTTGGTTTGTCATAACCTAGGCAATGATTTGAAATGCATCCCTAAACTCAGCTGTTGACACCTGTTCATTTAGAGGGTCTGTTGGAGCTGGTGGGTCTTGCTTGTTCCTATTTTAGTTCATCCTTTCATTAGCTCTTCTAGGAGGCCTCGTTTGTAAATATGTAGAGCATGAGTTATAAGGATACTTTAGAGTTCATATTCTTTGCACAATAAGAATCACAATGGTAGAGAAATTTTCCTAAAACGTCTCATAACCTCTTCCTGATAAGTGTGGCGCGCTTCACACTCATGAAAAAGACTCTACTTAATGCATCTTTCAAACACCCTAGGACACATCTAAACCTGATGCTTTGATATCAAGTTTGTAACAATCCGAGTTTATACCCTGGATGCAACATGGTCCCTAGAGACACAAGTGGCCCTAAGCTATCCTATGGCATAACATATTACTAACATGATCCAAATATTTGGAAAATCTGAGCAAAAGAAATTAAATTTTAAGATCGGAATTTTCATAAGAACACTGAAAATAACTGGAAAATTTTAGTCATATGAAATAGAAAATGCTGAGTCATAAGCCGAATCACTAAAACTCTTATCTTTCTTGAAGCCTCTATTAACAAAGGAGTTTCTGGGACAAGTCCCTAGCTAACTCTACAAGTCTGAAATCTGAAACATAAAATACCCAACTGAAAGAAAATGACTCCCACCCTCGATTGATGAGGATTCACCAAGAATCATTGATAAAGCTCCGAAATGTATCTAACCATGAGTTCGAGTCTGAGCACCTAAATCTATATCATAAAATGATATAGCACAAAAAGTATGCAATCAGTACTCTGAGTATATAGGTTATGCAACTGAAATATGAAAGTAGGCTAGAAAGTCTGAAAAACTACACTAATATGCATAACTGAACTGATAAGCGATGACCCCTTTTTTGAGACACGCCTATACTGACAAGATATGATAGTTTGAAAATTGTTAGTGAGAATATAATTAGATATGATATAAAGGTCTTGTACATGCACTCAAAACTGATGTTGTAACTGATATAAACTATATTGAAATTGAACTGCATTATGGGAGATCCTATTAACCAACGTATAACCATGTGAGCTTGACATAGAGTTCGATATATACTCCCTATCGATAGGGCCAACTATAACTTTCAAGGGTATAGTGACTAATCTGTGTGATCACTAATTGAGGCCTATTTGGGCTAAGAACCTATGCTGGCACGTAGTTGTGGAACCTGGGTGCGCTGACACCTGATCCACTCAGTGCAAAGTACTACTCCCAATAGAACATAGATACTAATAATCAGAAACTAGAATTCTAAGACTAAGTCAGAACTACTTTATCTGGAAGTGTTCTATGAGTCTAAAGAACCATAAAAAAACTGATAGCTCAAAACTGACACCCTAATACTAGGTCAGAAATACTTATCTAAAAGTGTCCTAAGAGTCTATAGGACCTGATAAAACTAATAATACTGAATATACTGATAATGCTGGTCTTACTGTAGAGGATATGTACTAAACTCATAGGAAAATCATATGCACCAAAAGGATCATGCTATTCAAAAATCATGCTAGATCATAAAGCAAAATCTCTGAAGTCATGCTAAAATTATTGTCATGAAAGTACAATATTTATAAAAATATAACATCATGAATTTCACTTAACAAAGATCATGGAAATCTTGAAATATTAAGAAGATATGAGAATTTCATAATTTGACTGAACACCTAAGACATGATTTTTCTAACAAACAAAAGGTTCTAGGATATTCTGAAATTATTATCGACACAAGGGTGAACACATGTCGAAGTCCCACATACTAGGATAAGAAGACCCCTTTCTAGAACCTTGAATCCTAGAGAATTTGAAGAAGAACCCTAACCTTGGCTTGAGAGAACTTAAAGCTCCTTATGTTGATGTTTGGCGTGTTATGGGAGGGCAATGAGGGGAATTATCGACTAATCCCATTTAATCCCTTATAAGAAAACCCAAAACTACATAATATAGGAGTTAATAGTGATGTAAGTACCCTTGAGAAACCGTTAAGTGATTCTGTGATTTTTATCCCACTGATTATCTAACGACCAAAGTGAGGGGCGTCACTATCCTGACGGTCCGTCATCTCCACCATCTCCCTTAAGTAGAAAGGCATGAAAATTGATGTAGGAAATATTTATATGTCTATTTTCCTTTTTTCCCATCTTTTACCATGTTTTGAGTTCATAATCCTTATAAAATGCATAAATTTATGTTTTTGTGTGTTTTACATGCTAACAAATGATTTGCGATGTTTTGAGCAAGAAACAAAGGAAAAAGAACCCAAAATGAACTAAGGTGTGAAGGTTTAAAAAACTGAGAAGAAGGGCCATGAGCTATGGCAGGCGCCCCGAACCAGGTGCAAAACTTCAGAAATTATGTTCATCAAGTGTGGGATATGCGCCAACACCCAAACTTCAGAAGAATTATCACTTAAAACTTTAGTGAGATGAGAGGCACGGAGCCCCATAAGCATTCCGCACTTAGAGAAGTTTCAAAATATTGTGGTTCTATGTAGAGGGCGGCGCACCAGGTGGGTTCTAGAGCCAAGAAATTTGACTTACATTCTGACGAGAGAGGTGGGGCGGGGCCCCCGGATGATCTAGGTGAGTGGAAATTTCGCTAACTCCTTAGTGAGATGGGTGGTGCAGCATGCCTAGAGGCAAACTTCAGAGAAAACTTGAGCCCAACTTGGGGCTATAGGTGGGGCGGCACGCCAGAGCCATCCCAGAGCTATTCTTCAGAGGAAATTTAACTATCTCTATGGTGAGATAGGTGGGGCAACATGCTAGACCCATTATTGAGCTGAAATTACTAATTTTTAAGTTAAGTGTTGAGGGCATTAGCATTATTTGAATAATTAACTATAAATACAGCCTCTAGGTCATTTGTTAGGCATCTTTTGATCATTTTTACATTCTGTATTTCATTTGTGGAGGCTTGTAAGACATTTGGAAGGAAGAAAAGTTCTATACTAGGTTTCTTCTCTTCTTTAGTGTTTTACTTTTGAATGATGATGATTACGTATTCATTTTTCAACTTGTCTATGAGTGGCTAAACACATACTCTAGGGTTTTGGCCATGGTGGATGGTTGATTTTTTTAGTACTGATTTAATCTAGATATGATTCTTCTTTGATAGTTGTTTGTATTTACTTGTTTTAATTTCTTATTTATGAGACTGATCACCTTATAAGTAAATCTGTTGGTTTTCAATTGAACTTGGGAAAGGGTATCAATATGGATAAAGGTAAATATAGAACAGGAATTCAAAGACCCTTGAACCCATTGGTGAGATGATAGAGATTGTTGTTTAGGATAGGGATATATCCTTCAACCCTGTTTAGTTGAAATACTAGTAGGCATAATCATTGTTCAATGTTTCTCCTGTTACCATAGGGATATAGACGTTAGGGTTCATGAGATAGTTCTTGGATGCTAGGGATAGTGGCAAGGAATGGGATAATAACATGCAACTAGAAACCATAGAAAGAATTGTTCTAGTGTAATCACGTCTTGAAATCTCAACCTGAAACTAAGCAAGTGCCATTTCCCTAGATTTTTATCATCATTGAAGTAAAACCAAATTTGCAACTGTCTTTAGTTATTTTTATATTTAATGTTTTAGTAGTTTAATTCTCTAAATCGTTCCCCTTTTAAACTATGTGATAGAATAGCAATATAAGAATCAACCTTGAATTATTAAACTGACATGTCCCTGTGGGTACGATAATTGGGGCTTCCAGTCCTATATTACTTGACGACCATGTGCGCTTGCATGCGCTTGGGCGACATCAAGTTTTTGGCGCCACTGTCGGGGACTTGAATATTGTTTGATTGTTTGTAGATTAGAATTTTATTCCTCTATTCTGTATTTTACGTTTTTTTTCCTTGTTTTTTTGAATTTGACAGGGTTGTGTGCTCAATGTATGCCAAGTACGAGACGTCAAGAATCACTTTTGGCTTCTCTTGATCTTTAAATTGAGAGAACCTTCTGAAGGTTAATCATGGAGGATAATGAATAGGTACTGGGCAACAACCAAGAGAGAGTTCCAGTGTTGAACTTTGCTAGGCAAAACTTGGAGAATGGTTCTAAAGCGATCATCAAGCCGGCTATCACTGGGAACTTTGAGCTAAAAGAAGGGATCATGCGGTTGGTCCAAAACACTTGTCAATATCAGGGAAAGCTACATGAGAATCCTCAAAGGCATCTGATGACGTTCATGGGGCTGAGTGAGAATTTCCACTACCAGAACGTGTCAGATGAATGTGTCAAGCTGACTTTATTTCCGTTCTTACTGATTGGTGAAGCCAAGGAGTTGCTTCAAAATGAGACTGTGGGTTCCATCACCACATGGAAGGCTCTTTCTAACAAATTTATCAATAGGTTTTTCTCTTCAAGGAGAACAAAGGAGTTGAGATTGAAGATCTCCGAATTTGTGCAGAAAGATTGTAAGAACTTAGCTCAAGCATGGGAAAATTAAAGGGTTATTTGAGAGATTTTCCGCACCACATATAGCCTAAGGAGATAATTGGGCACAACTTTATAGAGGATCTGAAGCCCGAATCAAAGATCCTACTTGATGCTATTGCACAGGGGCAGATTTTGTCCAGAAGCTATGATGAAATTAAGGCTCTCTTGAACCTCATGTCAGCGGGAAATCAGGATTATCAAGACTCAGGCAGAGGATTCATTGCAGCTAAGGTTCTAGGGAAGCTTGAAGTAGATGGTGTTGTGGAAATCAAAGCAGACATTGGCTAGCTGGTGAATGTGATTAGCAAACTGGTGACCACACCAGTAGGAAACCAAGTACATTAGGTACATTAGGTTCATGCTCCACCACCGTCATATGAAGCATGTGTTGAATGATATACATATTTAGGTTGTTCACTTAACCCAAAATCTGTTTTTCTATGGGATAATAGAATTGCGGTAGAAGTTTTACAGGTAATGGCTATAATCAGGGGTACTGGAATGCAGGAAATCCCTCGTGGGGAGGGAATCAAAATTTCCGGAGGCCCTTAATACTTATCCAAGCCCGCAAGGCCAACAATTGAGCAGTTCTCTTGAGGAGACAATGAAGCAATGGTTGGTGCAACAGACTTAGTTGGTGAATGAGATGCAAAAGTCCATCTATGAGCTTGAGAGGAAGATGGGGCAACTAGCCCTGCAGCAGATGAATAGACTAAAAGGGGAACTTACGAGTAACACCAAGAAGAACCTCAAGGAATATGTGAGCACAATCTCCGAGTACAGTGATAAAGAGTTGGGTGAGGTGATCCCCAGTGAAAAGAAGGTTGATGATGAGCAGGTTGAGAATTCCAAGAGTGAGGTCGGGAGTCAAGAAACTCACAACCAAAAGTTGTAGTAGCGAGACCACCGCTCTCATTCCCAAAGAGGTTTCAAAAGCTGAAGGAGGACACAACATGCAAGAAGTTTCTTGACATGTTGAAGCAGGTACACATTAACATTCCATTGGTGGAGATTTTGTAGGAAGTTCCAAAATATAATAAGTACCTAAAGATCATTGTGGCCAACAAGAGGTAGTTAATAGAGTTTGAAACTGTGGCTCTTATGGAAGAGTGCAGTTCTTGGGTCCAAAACAAGATTCCTAAAAAGCTGAAGGACCCCGGGAGATTCACCCTTCTAGTGGTGATTGGTGATAAGGAAGTCTGTTCAGCCTTATGCGATTTAGGTGCGAGCATTAACTTGATGCCTGCATCCCTGTTCAAAACTTTGGGGCTAGCTAAACCACGTCCTACCACAGTGACTATAAAGCATGCAGACTGATCTCTGGACTATCCTGATGGAATAATTGAGGACGTCTTAATATTAGTGGGACCTTTCATTCTTCTGGTGAACTTCATAATACAATATTACAAAGCTAATACAATAGATCCCCTTATTTTAGGGAGAGGATTTTTAGCCACTGCCGATGTCGTCATACAGGTAAAGACAAGCAAGATGTCTAGGAAGGTGGATGGTCAAGAGGAAGTTTTCAAGATGTTTAAAGTCGCAAGGACGCCTCCTCACTATAAGGACTTTACAATTAAGCTGGCAGTAGAACCTGGAGGATGTACTCAGTCCGTTGAGTAGTGTGGGCTGCATGAAAGTTCAACAAATTGTGAGTTTGGTCACCATTTCACTCAGATGAAGGAGTGAAAGTGACAATAGTCATGACACGACTATAACTAAGGTGCTTGGTGGGAGGAAATTCATCTTATCTAATTTTTTTTGCATTCTTCTTTATTTTGTAGAGACGAACAAGGATTTAGAGGCAAAAAGAGCTGAAAAAGTGTACGTCTGGGGTGAGATACCTGGCGTTAAACTCTAGAAGAAAGAAAATCTGTCAGATTGGTGCTATAGATGGCACGCCGCATCAGCCCCCATCCTCGAAGAAAGTTTTTTCCTAAGTCTGTGGTGAGACAGAGGGGGCGGCGTGCGAGAGGCTTCTTGGTTGAAATTATTTTTGGTCAAATGGGTCAATGTTGACCAAAGACCTTAGAATTATAAAAAATATCTAGGCCCCACACCTTTATTTAAATTTCCACTCATCCTTTTCCACCAAAAAGTTGAAAAACAAAAAGCAAAAAATTCTCTCTTCTCCCTCTTAAACTTGTAACTCCCTCTTTCCCTTTCCCCTCCATTGTTGTTTTCCAAGGTTCGGTGAAGCTCCTCTTCTATACTCAAGTAAGTATATTTCTTTCTCTTATTTAGGTAATATTGAAAGCATGCTTCCACACCCTTATTCCTCAAGATTAAAGACCCAAATCACCATGGTTGGTGAAAATCTCAAGTTTCATATTGTGGGTTTCATGAGCTTTAATTACTTAAATTCTTCCATTATAATGTGTATCATTGTTGGGTTAACTTATTTTTTATTGTGTGTAATGATTTGAAATTGCGGGGATGAATGGGGATGGTGAATTGAATTCTTTAATTAGGTGGGTAGATGCATTGATTGTAGAGAGGTAAAGTATATGGTTATTGAATTCTTGAACGTGAATAATACTTGAGTTGTTAAAATGCATGATTAATTCACTATGGATGGTCGTAAATTGCTTGTGGATTGTTGAATGAATTGAATCTAGCTATTTTCAAGTATGAATTACTTGAATTATGAATTGGAGGAGGAAAAGTGAGAGAGATGGCCAAAGTGAGGCATTCTTGAAGAGTTAAAAGTGAGGGGAGAGTTGATAAAAGAAATCCACGAACTTGGTTGTAGTAAGAGTTGGTGACTAAATTAGTTTTGCTGAGATTGGATGATCATAGGGGAAGTCTTCAGTATCCTATTGAACAAGTCTCATAAGTGTTCTAGCAAATTAAGTGTGGGCTCAATTTTGCAACATTAACACTTAATTAGCTAGCCTTGTCATTTACGAACTAATTGTGTAAAGCTTTTGATTTTTGTTTGACAAGTTTCATGGCATCGAAAGAAAAAGAAGTGGTGATTGCTCAACCAAGCCTCAAGAGGCTTCAAAATGGCCCGAAGGGGGCTAGTTCATCAGCTGCCAAGGCTGGACCTGCTAGAAGATTTGGAGCAAAGGCGGTAGGGCTTCATGGACTTACTTGGTTAACTCATAGAAGGAGGCTAAGTATGCTCCTGAAAATTGGATTTATGAGGGCCGCCTTGCCTTTGAGTTCCCGACCATACAGGATAAGCTCCATGTGTTGGGAGTTGGATACATCTTTGCTGAGTTGGAGGAGTGCAACCTCACATTGGTGAGGGATTTCTATGCAAATTGGGACACATCATTTGTAGAGAAAACCAAAGTGAAGATAAGGGGTCAAGTGGTGTGTTAACTTACAAGATGTTCAACACTTTCCTTGGCATACCTGAGGTAGTCCCTTCAGAGTACTTTATCTTGCTAGAGAAGTGCCTTACCATGAACTCCATCATACTCAATGTGGTGAGAACTCTTCCACCTGTTGGGCAAGGGACCACAAGGGCACTCACTCCATATTTGCATTCTCCTACTTAAACAAGCAGACAAAAGTATGGGTGAAGATAGTTTGCGCCGTGTTTCTTTCGGGGACTCACATGATAGAAATTAGTAGAAAGCGGATTGTGCTTGTGTACATGCTTATGAAGGGGATACCGATCAACTTTAGTGCGGTGCTCCGGAACAATATAAAGAGATCACCAAAAAATTGCATATGGAAATATTGTTGTGCCAGTCTCTTGATCAAGTTTTTGAGAGAAGCAGGTATTGAGGAGGAAGAGGTAGACCTTCGTCTACCTCTAGCAAGGCACCTGGTTGGTAGGATGTTAGATGTTATAAAGGTGAAGTAGATCATCACTTCCACAGCACCACTCCTCACTATAGCTGATCGTCAAGCTCGTGATGAAAGATGGTAGGGTCGCTTATTTGGGATGCTAGATTTACAGCTGAGGATAAGAGGTCGACCTTCCATAGACAAGGAGATGGAAGTCCTTGAGGTCAGGTATCCACTCACAGAGAGTGCCATGCAGATGTGTTGAGTGGGACCTACCTTTGAGGAGCCACTTGATGATGATGAGGCCATGATTCTCATTGATGGAGTTGATTGTTTGGACATGGATGAGGATGATGATGCTACTAAGGGCGCCACACAAGTATATGGCAATGATAATGAGGATCAGTATTAGGATTAAAATCTTGATAATGATGCTTAGAGAACCAGGAAGTTCCTTTTACCCTATCTTTTGATATGAATGTGTGTGCACTAAGGAAAGTCCACAGTTTAAGTGTGGGGTGGAGGAAAGATTCCAATTTTTTCTTTGATTGCTATATTTGCAGTAGGCTGTAGCATAGTGTCATTCCCCGTAGTAGTAGCTCTATAATTTGTTAGGTCTTGGTTTGTAATAGTTAGTATGATGATGATGACTTGTGATGCCTTGGGATGTTGGATACTATGTTTGTCTTTAGTAGTTGAGATTGTTAGTTTTTAGTTTAATTTTTTCGTTTTTTTAGTTTAATTCTAGATTCTTAATGTTGTTGGTCAAGGGTGAGTATGTTCATTGATCTTTGTTTGAAAATATTTTAATTCATCATACCTCACCCACCCTTCGATTTTTTTATGTCCTAGGTTCTTTTTCCATGGGGAGTCCTTTGAACTGGGTAATTTTTAAATTCTTAGGAGTTAGTGTCGTCGTACAGTAGTGACTTTTCACTATGATAGATGGATAATAACCGTCTTAAGGGAATTTCATTTTTTTTTATCTTTTAGGATTGAGTCATAGATCATTCTCTTGTGTGCTTGTTGACATTCTACTTAGCTGCTATGCTAGAGACAGTAAACTGGTCATCTTCAATGCATAAGTGAGGAATCCATGAGAGAAACACATATCTCTATAATTTGACTCTAAATGATTCTTAGGGCTTAATAATGAAATAAAAATTTCATTCAATATGATTGTTTGATTGTGCAGCCGTAGGAAGCCAACTAGATTCTTGATTGCCATGAGGGGTGAGCTAAATTGTCTTGTGTGTATATATTGTAGCATCTAGAACTTACCTTAGTATATATAGGATAACTAATTGTTAGGGAGTGAGGATATGATCAAGGCATTACTTTGAAAAAGCTAAGTCTTTCCCATGTTTGTTTCACCTTCAGGTACATTCTCCCTTGTTAACCCCATTTTTTTTCATTCTTAGCCACAAAAGTAGCTTAATCCTTTTTTTTTCTGAGACCTCAGACTTATTGATCCAAGGTAGTCTTAGGCACTTTGATACTTGAGAGTAAAGGTCCACCAAGGTATAATGTTAAGGGAAAAATAAAAACGTGTGGTAAGAGGAGAAAAATAGAAGAATGGGTGCCCACAAAATTGTGTTGTTTAATTGGTGCTAGGAAAATGAAAGATAGAGCTTTAATTGCAAAATTCTTATTGATTCTATAAGCAAAGACTAGCAGTCAAGTAGTGAAAATGGGGCATGAAAAGAAAAGAAAAAGGATAAGTGTATTGAAAGGTGAACAAACAATAAAAAGGTGGTGGACTTGAAAAGTGAAAAGATGTCTTAAAAGTTCTTAGGGTAATAGTCACTATAAAATAAATATCATTCCTACCCGTCCATTAGCCGACATTACAACTAAGAAAATTCCTTGTGATCTAAGTCTCTTAAAATAACCAAGTAGTGTAAATGTACATGAAGGGCAAGTTAATGGTATGTGACATATGTGCATCACATCATTTGTGAGTGTGAAGGTGCATTTCTTTCTATGTTCCATGTATTTGCATTGATAATATGAGAGAGGAACATTACTAAAATTGAGGGGCACAAGATGTCATTGTCAGTGTACTACTTGTTGCATATTTTATACTTAATCATGTTGGCCCTATGTTTTGAAAGAATGAGTCAATTATAGAGGTTGTGTGGTCTTGATTGTGAAACCTTTACATGTGCTTGATGAGAATTGTCGTATGTTGATGAACCACTTGATTAATGCTCTATGATAGTTGGTTGAGTATGAATTGATAGAGGTACCAAGTGTGATGGTAAAAGATGAGTTTATGTATGGAATTATTCGAGGATGAACAATGGTTTAAGTGTGGGGTGGTGATATTGGGCATATTTTTATGCCCATTTGCCCTGTTTTGTCCCATCATTTACCATGTTTTGAGTTCATAATCCTTATGAAATGCATAAATTCATGTGTTCATGTGTTTTATATGACAACAAATGATTTGAGATGTCTTGAGTAGGAAATCAAGGAAAAAGGACCTAAAATGAACCAAGGAGTGAAGGTTTGAAAACCTAGAAGAAGAGCTTAGGGCTATGGCTGGTGCCCTTTACCGAGTCCAAAACTTCAAAAATTATGTTCATATAGTTGGGGCTATGGCTAGCACGGGACTTAATAAGAATTATCACTCAAAACTTTGGTGAGATGAGAGGCGCGGAGCCCCAGAAGCATTTCAGATTAGAGAAATTTCATAACATCTATTGCTATGGAGGGGCAGGCACGTCAGATAGGCTCTAGAGCCAAGAAATTTGACTAACACTCTAGTGAGATAGGAGGCAAGGGGAGCCTGGATGATCTAGAAGAGTGAAAATTTGACTAACTACTTAGTGAGATAGATGGTGTGACGTGCCCGGAGCCAAACATCAGAGAAAACTTGAGCACAACTTGGGGATATAGGTGGGCCAGCGCGCCAAAGCCATCCCAAAGCTATTCTTCGGAGGAAATTTGACTAACTCTATGGTGAGATAGGTGGGCGGCGTGCTAGATCCATTTAGGAGCTGAAATTACTGATTTTTAAGCTAAGTGTTGAAGGGAAGAAGCATCATTTGAAGGATCATCTATAAATACAGCCTCTAGGTCATTTGTTAGAAATCTTTTGACCATTTTTACATTCCACATTTCATTTGTGGAATCTTGTAAGCTGATTGGAAGGAAAACAAGTTCTACACTAGGTTTCTTCTCTTCTTCATTTTTTTACTTTTCAATGATTATGATTAAGTATTCATTTTTCCACTTGTCTATGAGTGGCTAAACTCATACTCTAGGGTTTTGTCCATCGTGGACAGTTGATTGTTTGAAAGATTGATTTAACCTAGATTCGATTCTTTTTTAATGGTTGTTTGTATTTACTTGTTTTAATTGCTTATTTATGAGACTGATCACTTTATAAATAATCTATCGACTTTCAATTGAACTTGGGAAAGGAAATCGAAAGGGTTAAAGGTAAATAAAAAATAGGAATTCAAAGACCCTTGAACCCATTGGTGAGAGGATTGAAGTTGTTGTTGAAGATAGAAATATACCCTTTAACCATGTTCAGTTGAAATTCAAGTAGGCAAATAGTCATTTCATGTTTCTCCCGCGATCATAGGGATATAGGCATTAGAGTCTATGAGATAGTTCTTAGATGCTAGGGATAGTGGCAAGGAATGGGATATTAATTTGCAACTAGAAACCATAGGATGAATCGTTCTAGTATAATCACATCTTTAAAACTCAACCCAAAACCAAACAAGTGCCATTTCCCTAGATTTTCATCATCATTGAATTAAAACCAAATTTGCAACTGTCTTTAGTTATTCTTATATTTAAACTTTTAGTAGTTTAATTCTCTAAATCATTCCCCTTTTCAACTGTTTAATAGAATAGAGAAATAAGAATTAACTTTGAACAATTAAACTAACAAGTCTCTGTGGGTACAATAATTAGGGCTTCCAGTCCTATATTACTTGAAGAACACAATCCTTATGTGCGCTTGGACGACCTAAAAAATCTTGACCCTTTTATGATCAAAGTGATGGGCCGTCATCCACTTGATGGTCCATCATCTCCATCGTCACCCTTAAGCAAAAGGTGCTGAACTCTAAGACATTATTGACGGCTAGCGTGATGGGCTGTCAACTCTGTCGTCACATCCGCAACCAATTGGTTTCCTTCTGGATAAGGGTGACGGCCAACTAACGGTTCGTCACCTGCTTGACATGATGTTATCTTTGGCGTCAACACAGAAATTAGAGTTAGAAACTTCTATTCTTTTCTATGAAAAGATTCTTCGGAATCCGATGTGTTACAAATCTAGTATTGGATTTGATTATTAAAAAAATCCAAAAATCTACTAAAAAAATTGAAATTTTGCTTTTGATTCTTACTTTTCTTGTTGTTTTTGACAAAAGAATCATGTTTTCTAGTGTTATTTGAGTCTAAATCTATAAATTCAAGTCATTTGGATTTGAAAAGAAGAATCCATCATTGTTGAGTATGAAGATTTGACGAATTTGCAGATAGATCTTGAAGATTGAGGTTGATTTCTAGTTTCAAAAGTATGGGGGTTTATTCTATACCTTAAGGGAAGCTAAATATAACATTTGATATTACTATGAGCTAAATCGAAAATGTTGAAAATTTGAATCTTCAACTGTCCTTCAGGATGTTGATATGTTCTTAGGGGAAAAGAGGAAAAAAGAGTACATTTAATCCAAAATCTCAATTGAAAAAGTACATAAAGGTGTTTTTTACCCCAAAAATGGTATATACTAGATCAGTGGGCCCAAAGGAATACAAAATTCAAAAAGAAATTTTACCAATATTTTGCGGCTCCAGAAATCAACTCTATGGTATGTAAACATGGACTTATGCAGTAAGCTTGGCCACGAGCATACTCCTGTATGCTAGCTTCGATCTAAGCGAATTGGAATCAACTCCATGTTTCACCTAGAAATGGCTCCCACATCCAGAGTCAGCTCACGAGTATGACTTGATATTGGGCATATTCTTATGCTCATTTGCCATGTTTTGACCCATATTTAGCCTTGTTTTGAGTTCATAATTCTTACGAAATTCATGAATTCATGTGTCTTGCGAGCAAACAAATGTTTTTTAGATATTTTGCATAGGAACCCAAGGAAAAAGGACCCAAAAATGGCCCAAGGTGTGAAGAAAGAAGAGTTCACGAAGATTGGCCTAGGGCTATTGCTAGTGTGGCGTGCCAACCCCAAAACTTCAGAGAAATATGCACCAAAGTTGGTGCTACGGGTGGCGTGGGGTGCCAAGTTTTGATCTTCAGAGGAGAATTTAACTAACACTTTGGCGAGATTAGAGGCATGGAGCGCCAAAAGCATCCTAGACTTATGCAATTTTCCCAACATTCTGGTGCTATGGATGGAGTGGGGCACCAGCGGGGTTTTAATGTTCAAATATTTGGCTAACACCTTGGTGCTATGGCTGGCGTGGGGAACCCAGAGCAAAACTTCAATAGAAAAATATTCTAACACTCTGGCGAGATGGCTGGAGTGGGGCCCCAAAGCCCAAACTGCAATAGAAAAATATTCTAACATTCTGGTGAGATGGCTGGCATGGGGCCCCGAGCCTAAACTGCATAATTATTTCTAACACTTTGGTGCTATGGAGGGAGCGAGGCGCCAGACCCATTCCAGGACGAAATTTGCTGATTTTAAAGATAAATACTTGAGGGCAAAGGCGTTATTCGAGGGCTCACCTATAAATATAATATCTAGTTCATTTGTTAGCTAGCATACATCATTTTGTTTGATCATAGAAGGTTGTAAATGCAGATTTTTGGAGGAGAGATAATTTCTACTTAGGTTTCTTCTTTTCTTTATCGTTTTACTTTGAATGATGATTATGTCTTTGTTTTATCGCTTGTCTATGAGTGGCTTAACACCCATTCTTGGGTTTTGGCCATTGTTGATTGTTGATGTTTGATAAATTGATTAATGCTAGTTTTGATTCTTCATTAAACGTTTTTTATATTTACTTGTTTTAATTGCTTATTCACTAGATTGATCACCTTGTGAGTAAATTTGTTGGCTTTTGGTTAAACTTGGGAAAGGGAACCGAAAGGGTTAAAAG
Organism: Datura stramonium; assembly: GCA_018107945.1. Classification (NCBI taxonomy): domain Eukaryota; kingdom Viridiplantae; phylum Streptophyta; class Magnoliopsida; order Solanales; family Solanaceae; genus Datura; species Datura stramonium. The sequence goes on from JACEIK010003216.1 coordinate 53,178, forward strand.
TAAATGTAAAATAGGAATTTGAAGATCCTTTGGGTCATTAGTTGAAGGTTAGAAGTTGTTGATAAGGATAGAGATATACCCTTCAACCCTATTTAGTTGAAATACAAGTAGGCATAACCTTCATTTCATGTTTCTCCTGCGACTATAGGGATATAGGCATTAGGGTTCATGAGATAATTCAAGGATGCCCAGGAGAGTGGAAAGAAATTGGATGGTAACTTTCAACTAGCAACATTTGTAGGAAGCAATCTAGTGTAATCACGTCTTGAAAACTCAATCTGAAATGAAAGTTCCAATTGCCTAGATTTTCATTATCATTTGAAGTATAAATAAGTATGCAACAATCTTAGTCTTTAGTTAATTTTGCATTTCAAGTTTATAGTAGTTTAATTCTTCAAACCATTCCCCATTTTATTTGTTTTGTTAGAATAGAAAAATAAAGAAATAACCTTAAAAATATTGATTTAACAAGTCTCTGAGGGATCGGTAATCGGGACTTCACCATCCTATATTAATTGATAACAATGTGCGCTTGGGCGACATCAAATATTTGGCGCCATTGTCGGGGACTTGAAGATTGAATAATCATTTGTAGGTTAGGATTTTTATTCAGCTATTCTTTATATTATGTTTTTTGTTTTTTGTTTCTAAAGTTTACAAGTGTGTGTGCCCGGTGTATGCCAAATATGAGAAGTCAAGAACCACTTTTGGCTTCTTTTGATCCTATAATTGAGAGAATGTTCAAAGGTTAACTATGGAGAAAAATGAGCAAATATAGGGAAACAACCAGGAGAGTGTTCTAGCGTTGAATTTTTCTAGGCCGAACTTGGAGAACGCTTCTAAAGCGGTCATCAAGCCGACCATCACTTGGAACTTCAACTTGAAGGAAGATACTGTGCAGTTGGTCAAAAAAACTTGCCAATATTAGGGCAAACCGCACGAGGACCCTCACAGGCATCTGATAACGTTTGTGGAGCTGAGTGAGAACTTTCACTATCAGAACATATCAGATGAGTACCGTTCTCATTGATTGGCGAGGCCAAGGAGTGGCTTCAGAATGAGCCAGCGGGTTCCATCACCACTTGGGAGGTTCTTTCAAACAAGCTCATCAATAGGTTCTTCTCTTCAAGGAGGAAAAAAGAGTTAAGAGGGAAGATCTCTGGTTTTGTGTAGAGAGATGGTGAAACCTTTTATCAGGCTTGGGAATGATACAAGGGCTACTTGAGAGATAGCCTGCATCACATGTAGCTGAAGGAGATTATCGAGCACAACTTTATTGAAGGGCTGAAGCCAGAGTTAAAAACCTTGCTTGACACCACAGCACAGGGAAAAATTTTGTCCAAGAGATATCATGAGATATAAGCTCTTTTTAACCTCATGTAAGCAAAGAGTCAAGACTATCAGGACTCAGGTAGAGGATTCATAGCAGCCAAGGTGCAAAGAAAGCTTAAAGTAGATGGTGTGGCGGCAATCCTAGAAGATATTAGTAACCTGGTGAATGTGATCAGCAAACTTTTGACCACACCAGCAGGAAGCCAGGTTCAGTAGGTCCATCAGGTCCAAACTCCACCACCATCATGTGAGGTGTATGGAGAAGGCCACGCTTTTTCAGGTTTTCTACTAAACCAATAATCTATATATTTTGTGGGACAACACGGTCGTGATGGAGGTTTTGTAGGTAATACTTACAACCAAGGGTATAGGAATGTATCAAATCCCTCATAGGGAAGGAACTAGAATTTCCAAAGGCCCCAAAACACCTATCCAAGGCCTCGGGGCCAATAGCATGGTAGTTCACTAGAGGAGACAATGAAGTAGTGGATGGTTCAGCAGACTCGAGTAGTTTATAAGATGCAGAAGTCTATCAATGAGCTAGAGAGACAGATGGGGCAATTGGCCCTTCAGCAGAATAATAGACTGCAAGGGGCACATTTGAGTAACACCAAGAAAAACCCTAAGGAAAATGTAAGTGCAATTTCTCTGTTCAGTGGTAAATAGCTGGGTGAGGTGATCCCCGAGATAAGAAAGTGGATGAAGAGCAGGTCGTGAGTAAAGAAACTCAAAGCCAAAGTTGGTAGAAACTAGCCCACCCCCCATTTCCACAAAGGGTTAAGAAGCAGAAGGAGGACTCAGCTTGCCAGAAATTTCTTGAGGTGCTAAAGCAGGTACATGATAACTTACCGTTAGTGGAGCTTTCGCAGAAAGTTCCAAAGTATGCCAAGTATCTGAAGGATATTATGGCAAATAAGAGGAGGTTGACAAAATTTGAGACTATGGCTCTCATGGAAGAGTGCAGTTCTCGGGTGCAGAACAAAATTCCTGAAAAGCTAAAAGAACCCAGGAGCTTCACCCTTCCTGTGGTGATTGGGAACACAGAAGTTGGTTCCGCACTGTGCGACTTGGGTGCAAGAATTAATTTGATGCATGAATAAGCGACTTGGGTGCAAGAATTAATTTGATGCATGTATCCTTATTCAAAATCTTGGGTTTAGGTGAGCCACGTCCAACCACAGTCATATTGCAGGTTGCCAATAGGTCTCTTGCTTATCTGGATGGAATCATAGAGGACGTCTTGATTAAGATTTCACCTTTCATCTTACCAGTGGACTTCATAATCCTGGATTACCAAGAAGATGCAGTAGTTCCCCTTATTTTTGGGAGAGGATTCTTAGCCACCGCCGATGCCATCATAAAGGTGAAGTAGTGACAGATGTCGATGAATATGGATGGTCAGGAGGCAGTCTTTGATGTGTTTAAATTGAAGGTGTCCACCTCATTATGAGAATTCCACAGTGAAGCCAATGGTAGAGCCTGAAGCGTGTAAGCGGGTAGTTGAGCAGCATGTTCTACATGAGAATTTAGCAAGTTCAACAAGTGATCATAACTGTCTCACTCGGATGAAGGAGTGAGAGTGAATTTTATTGTGTCGCAATGTTAAATGGGTGCTGCATAGGAGGCAACACATGAATGTCGTGCCATGATTATAAGTAAGGCGTTTGGTGGGAGGCAACCCATCTTTCTAATATTTTTGATTTTGTGGATGAACAGGGCTTTAGAAGAAAAAAGACCAGGGAAAATAAGTTGAACAAAAGATAAGTCTGGGGTGAGATACCTGGCATGGGGCGCCAGGTATTAACTGTAGAAAGAAATTGTTTTCCAGGTTGGTGCTATGGGTGGTAGCGCCAAGGCCAAGGTGAGTTTTTCCAAAAGATGGTCCAACGCCAATGGGTCAAAGTTGACCTAAGGAAATTAATATAAACAAAACCCCATTCTCTACACCTTTATTTAAGATCCCCATTCATCCCCTCTCACTTAAAGTCAAAATAAAAAGTAAACAAAATTCTCTCTCTCTTTCTCAAAAGGGTTGTAACTTTCTCTCTCCCATTCCCCTACTGTTGTCTTCTCCAAGAAGCTTGGTGAAGCTTGTGTCTTTAGCTCAAGTAAGTAATTCTCTTGTCTCTTGGTTGTTTAGTGTGAAAATCATGCCCCCATACCCTTCTTCCCCAAGTTAAAGATCCAAAATTACCATTGGTGGTGAAAACCTTGAATTTCATAATAAGGGTTTCATGAGCTTTAATCTATTAAATTCTTCATGATAACGTGTTATCCATGTTGGGTTGATTATTTTTGGTTGAATGTATTTATTTGAAGTTGTAGGGATGAAAGGGGTTAATTAATTGAATTTCATGATTTTGGTGGGGAGAACATTGATTGTATAGAGAGAAAGTACTTAGTTCTTAAAGTCTTGAATGTAAAAAATCTTGAGTTGTTCAAAATTCATGTAATTCATTATGGATTTTAGTAAATGAGGGATTTCTTGAGTATCCTATTTGACAAAGTCCCACAATTATGCTAGTGAATTAAGTTGGGTCACTTTGCACCCGTTACACCTAATTAGCTAGTCATTTTATTCACGAACTAATCTTGTGAAGTTCTTGATTTTTTTGGTATATGTCATGGAATCAAAAACTAACAATGGAAAGGAGATAGAGGTAGCTGGCAAGGGTGTAAAGAAGCTCCAAAAAGGCACAAAAGGGTCGAGTTCATCAGCTAAGGGAGCCCCTACTAGGAGGTTTGGAGAAAGAGCAGTGGAGCCTTATGGACTATAATGGTTCAAAACACAAAAAGAGGTCAAATATTGTCCTGAAAATTTGATTGACGAAGGCCGCCTCGCACATTTGTTCCCCACAATTTGGGAAAAGGTCCACGAGATAAGATTATGCTACATCCTTGCCGAGCCGGAGGAGTGCAACTTCACTTTGGTGAGGGAATTTTATGCAAACTAGGACACTTCTTTTGGGGAGAGCACCAATGTCAAAATACGGCGTCAGATGGATTGTTTTACTTATAACAGATTTAATGCCTTCCTCGATACACCTACGATAGACCCATCTGAGTACTTCATTCGGCTAGAGAGGACCCCATACCGAGACATTCACCATACTCTCTGTGGTGAGAATTCATGAGCCCGTTCACAAGGGATCATAATGGCACTAACTCCACACTTGTATTCTCCTACCTTAATAAGGAGGCGAAAGTCTGACATCACTAGAGAGCGAGTTGTATTGGTATACAAGCTAATGAAAGGGATACGAATCAACTATTGTACAGTACTCTGGGACAATATGAGGAGATCAAGGGGTAATTGCAGGTGGAAGTACTATTATAGAAATCTCCTAACTATGTTTTTGAGAGCGGCAAGCATTGAAGAGGACGAGGAAAACCTTCACTTACTCCAGCAGGGCCCCTAGCAGGCAACATGATGGATTTCATGAAGGTAAAGGAGCCCATCACTTCCACAGCTCCACCTCTCATTGTAGCTGATCGCCAGGCCTGAGATGATAGTTGGAGAGGCCGTATGTTCGGCATGCTTGATTTGTAGTTGAGGATCGGAGGCCGACCTGCTATAGATGATGAGATGGAACCCTGGAGGATAGATACCCACCCATGAAGAGTGCCATGCAGATATGTAGAGTGGGACTAGTATTTGAGGAGCCACTGGACGATGATGAGGCCACAGTTCTTACTAATGGAGTTGATGACTTGGAAAATGATGATGCGGAGAAGGATGCTACCATGGGAGCCATGCATATTGATGGAAAGGATGATGATATTAATGAGTACAATCCTAATGATGATGCATATAGGCGCAGGAAGTTCCTTTTCTCTATGTACTTGATATAATTGTGTGTGCACCGAGGACAGTGCACCGTTTAAGTGTGGGAATGAGGAAAGATTTCCTGTTTGCTATATTTATAGTGGGTTGTAGAATAGTGTCATTCCCCGTGGTAGTATCTCTATGATTCATTAGGTCATGTTTTGTAATAGATAGTATTGATGGTGACTGATTACTTGGATGATTCCTTGTGATGTTG
>JACEIK010003216.1:73707-93366 GCA_018107945.1 Datura stramonium
TTAAGGATCCTTCCAAGTCCAATTTACAAACCCAACAAGTAGCAACTTCACTTCACCAAAGTTCTGGAAAAATTGGGCAGCAACATGCCACAAAAACACAAAAAGAAACACCAACACAATACTACAACATTCTCCAAGTTGTAACCTCATAAACTTAAAGAAATCAAAAAGGGAATTACTTACCCTTTCTTAGAGATGTTATCAGATAATGTAGGAGTAAACTCCTACTGTTTCCTCTGCCTAGAATCATCTAAAAACGCAGAAATACCACAATCAACCACAAGAAAACAACAAGTCATGACTTCCTTCCAAGTTTATCTTTTCAAAGCCCAGGAGGGACAAGAGTGAAGTTTCTTACCTGGGATATCTTTTCACCATTGGATAGAGCTCTTAATTCTTTGAATTTTAAAAAAAAATGAGGTGAAACGGAGTAGAAATGAGCATTTTAGCTTAAAATTACTTCATATAGGCAAGCTGGGCGGTGCCCGCGTGCGGCGCCCGGGCGACGTGGCCTCGTGCGCGCCCGCGCGCATGGGCGCTTTTCTAGCCGACGGTGTTATCTTCAAACGAGCATAACATTTTACTCCGAACTCCGATTGACGAGCGGTTTTTTTCACTGTAAACTAGACTCAAATATGTTTCATTTGATAGGCTATAGGACCTATGAATAATTATATATTTGGAGATATGTCCATTTAAAGTTGACCCTTATTTACAAACTTCACATACTCTTCGCTTTTCCCTTTGCACATGTTTCCCTCCTCNTTCCCTTTGCACATGTTTCCCTCCTCACCTACGGACAACATACAACCCATAATACCCTTATTATGACATATAACCATCAAATAATCATCAAAAAAAATTCCGAGGTGTCACAATAGCCATCCTCAACTTAGGCATTTTGCCTGAGTTAAGGTTCCCAATGATCAAGAAGGGACCAGAGCCAAGCCAGGTTCATTATAAACAAGTGGGAAGGTGAATAGGCTAATCAAAGAAAAAGGTCAATTAAGCTACAAACATTTGGATCAAGGGATATTTATTCATTTAGTAGTGCAATTTAGGATAAAAGTAAGCTTATAAAAAATGGTCGATGATCCTTTCCTAACCAACTATCCTATAACTTAAACAAAAACCAACCAGGCAAGTTGTAGATCACATACACAACATTGAACTAGGTAAGAACCTCACTCACATATGGTACAGGTTCACATTACACACTGTCAATCTGGTTCATACACAACTAAGCTATAGCTAATCATGCTAATNGTACAGGTTCACATTACACACTGTCAATCTGGTTCATGCACAACTAAGCTATAGCTAATCATGCTAATCTACCAAATTCCATAAAAAAATGCATATTGGTCATGCTTTACATTTAAAAGACACAGCTAATCACAATTGTTTTTAAAAAAAGGGTCAATTTGTCAACAATGTCAAAACTTAAAACACATACACATTTATTGGTCGTAAAGTTCTCCTAAGCTACTTCTTGTTAAACAAAAAAACCTAAACATACTAGTTATACAAGATAGCATGTCCGAGGGAAAAGAAACACGACAACAAAAATCCTCGGACAAATAAAAACCCAAAAGGCAACAAACAGAACCCCCCTTTTTGAAAAGAAATCTTTATCCCCAAAGAAAGGAAATACAAAACTAAGAGAGGAACATACCTGTGGTGCTCTAAATGCTCCTATCATCCTGCGGAGGCGGGTGCGAAGGCACAGTCCCCTCCACTGCAATCATGGCGCCAGTTGTGGCCGACGCACTCAGTGGTATGATGTCGGGGTCTATAGTAACCCCCTAAGCAGTCTTGGCCACCTCAATGACCTCTCTGTCAATCTAGGCTGAATGTGGCTCACCCGTACGGACCTTACCACCTGTAAGCTCGCGGGGTATAACAGTTGAGCTCCCAGCTCCTCTAGCTCGCTCCTACAGCTCAGACATATGTTTTTTATGAGACTGCAAGTTGGCTGTTGCTGCCCACTTGCGCTTCTTCCTTTCTCTTCTCTTCCTCTTCCTAGAGGTCTCCTCATCAACTACCTCCACGACTCCCTTCTTTCCTCTATCTCCACTGGCCAGCTTAGGAGCCCAGAATGCTCCTAGATCAAGCTCCTCATCTGGCTCATACTCAAACAGGGACATGGTGGTAGTTGAGAGTATGATTGGTTGCCTAGGTTATAGCTCAGTTACCCCACTCCATAGCGATCCGAGCTTATCTCTAAAGCTCCCCAGATCTGGCTTCTCCGCTAGCCGCTCATTGAGCCGAAGCTCAATGCTATCCAACCTGCTATGTAGCCCTCTCAAAGCCTCCTCAGTCTCATCCTTGAACCAATGCTTGACTTTCCCATCATCACATTGACCTATTTCTTGGTCAATGTCAGCCTCTTGGCCAACTTCTACAAGAAGTTGTGGTCCACCAAAATGCAACTTGAAGGCACCTCCCATTATGGCCAGTGGAGACATGGAGGACATGCTGGGGGTAGCTGCCGTGGGGCTGACTTCGATGGCCGGTGTCTCACTATGCTCAATTGAAGTGGGGGCATCTACCTGCTCGCCCTGGCTGGCAGTGGTTGTGGGACTGCTGCTGGGAGTCTAACCGCCTGAAAGGGTTCATATCATCTCTAATCATCCCAATGTCTATAGTCTGGTTGCCTCCTAGTCTGACATCCACCCCATCTATCACCCTCACGCTGCACTTTATGCATGATATACATATGAGACTTGGGAATGGAATAGTTGTGATCAATGCTAGAACTTTATTCCTGAATCTCCTTTATTATTACCCTTGGTATTTTAATGGCATATATAGACATGATACATGCCACTAACACTGCTCTATCGATTACTAGGGTGTTCGTTCACAGTCGACGCCAAAATGTGCCGAACTAGTGTCTAGCAGGCCTTTGCTATGAAGTCGAGTGAAGCTTTGGTGACCTTCCTTTCACTATTCACCCATTCATCCTCCTCCTTATCCTCTGCAAGCGCCCGAGCCAACCACCTCACCTTCCTTTATCGCTCCTCTTGACTCAGATGCTTTACCCTTTTCAGGGCATCAAATTGGTGATCAAACTCAGCTGTAGCATCTGGGGCCTTGTAAGTCAGACTATATAACATTTAGGTAATGTCCCACTTGGAGAAATCCACCCTGCACCCTCGGACATTCACTTTATCTAATTTGGGCTGCTCTTTAACTTTCCGCCCAGCTGGCATCTACTACTCTAGAGTGGCCAAGTAATTGGCATAGAACTCTCTGACCATATTTGCACTGCAGCTGTCAGGGGTTCTTACCATCCAATCTAACCTGTAGAAGTCAAAAATCTACTTCATCTCCTTAAACTCATTCAAGGAACTGGTAAAGATCCGCGGCTCCTCCTGAATGCTCCTCTTGTGTTCTGTTTAGAGGTGAGAGTAAGGCCCTGCATAAAAATTTCCTGAGCACTAGGCACACTCCACCTAATAGTGTGGTTCTCTGGAGGAGGGGTCCGGTCATTATCATCTTCCAGCTCCCCCTCCTCATATTTGCCTCATCTGAACCCTCTTCCTCATTGGAGCCACTGCTAGACTCCTGGGCTACTCCNGGGCTACTCCTTTGCTCCTTCCTCAGACTGGGGAGCTTCGACTAGTGTGGCCGCAGCAGCTACGAACTGAGCCTTGACCTGTGCCATAGTGGTTTGTGGCTCATCGGTGTCATCAGTGTCTACTTGATATTCCTCCACCAAACCACTAGTGATGTCTTTTTCCTGCTCATATGCAGAGGCCTCATCCCTCAAGTCCCTCTGAGCAGCAATCTCAACTCTAACCTCCTTGTTCTGGGCCTTCTTGGTTGCTTTCTTCTTGATAGGTATGGTACATGTGGAAAAGAAAGGTTAGTACACGTGATCTCAAAAGAAGGAAGCAATAAAATTTTATTCTGTCTCAACCTATGACTCATTGCATGACTCTTACCTTGATGGTACGGTTCATACTTATGGTTGTACAATGAACCTTTGAAATCTTGAACTTTCTATTCCCTAGTATGACTCATTTTGACAGTTTGTAGTATAGTCCTACGAGTTTTACCAGGGGTCATGATATTGCGTATGCTTTTGCCCCTTTCTGTTTCTTGGTACTATCACTTGGTATGACTCGTAGTTAGATACTGCGAATAATACTAAGTCTTGTACCATCATTTTCCATTTCAATGACCTAGGACAGTCCCAACGGATAATCATATGAGTCATAGTACAATACCATAAGTTGTATGATGAATGATGAAGTCTTTCCTCTCCTACTGCTTTACCATATATGCAATAAAACTTCTTTTGGGATGGGTACTCAAAATTCCCCACCCTATTGACTCACAATACACTATTTTAACTACCCACTCAATCCTCATCATTCATTTTACCCATTAACTCACACCTTGAACATCAATTTAAGACTTTGAGCATTTTTAACTTCTAAACCCGTCGATAAACATTTGTTTTTAGCCTTTGATTACATTCTTCCTCCTCATGTTCATGAGTTGAGGAATCATAGTACAAATTCTCCTAACAGTGAAAGAAAGAAATTAAATGGAGACTTTATCACTTACTTGCTATGATCAAGTTCTTTGAAATATTCTTTTTTTCTTCAGGTTAGGGCTAGCAATTCGACTAGCTTGTGCAACTTTAATTGCATGAATTCAAGCTCAAATAGGATGTTGCGTGAGTTACGGATGATTGAGGATTGAAGGGAGATGATTGTGGGTTGTGTTTGAGAGTGAGTGGGAAATTTAGGTCCAAATTTTAGTTAAATAAGTTGTGGGAAAATGTTCAAAAATTCGGGTTGAGTCGGGTCATCTAGGTCTTTTCATTTTCCCTTTACAACTTGTACCATGAGTCGTAGGTCATACCTACGACTCATCCCACGGACTCGTACCACGAGACAGAGGAAACTTACCTAGAGACCTATGAGAGGATGGTACGAGTCGTACTATTATGCCACGACCTGTACCATGACTCGTAGGTCTGACTTCATTACTTTGGCACTTTCAGGAAGGTAATTACTTTGGTGAGTACTACGACTAATACAATGAAGGTACAATTCGTAATGAACAACCATAGTATGAACTTTTGTCCATATCATGTCGCTACCTTTCACCATGGATGGGAGTATGAGCCGTACAATCATCCTGCGGATCATACTGAGGCTCGTAGTGCAGTCCAGCTCACAATTTTTACCCACTAGTTTTTTTGTTTCACCTGCACACTGAACACCCAATTAGTTAAGATACTTGGGTTGCCTCCCAAGAAGCACTTCATTTAACGTCACAGCACGATGTAGGTGGTTTGGTTACTCAGACTTCACTAAACCTCCTCATGGGTTGCCTCCCAAGTAGTGCTAATTTAACATCGCAGCATGACGCAAGTCTCTTAACTACTCAAAATTCATCAAGAAAGTCAAAGTCATCCTCTATTGCTGACACCACCTGGAATTCATTGGGTTGATTCATTGACCTATAGATGTTGAAGGTGACCTCTTCTCTATTCATCCTGAACTTTAGCTGGCCCACTTTAACATCCACTAAGGCTCTCCTAGTGACAGGTAATGATCGCCCCAAGATGAAGGGGACCTCAAAATCCACCTCGCAATCCAAGATCATAAAGTCTGCTAGGAAGATAAACCTGTCCACCTTCACTAGCACATCTTGTAGGATCCCTAATGGTTTTTTCACTATGTGGTCTGCCATTAAAAGCCGCACTATAGATGTTGTGGGGCCTCCCAAGCTCAGCTACTTGATTACAGCCAAAGGCATCAAGTTGATGCTAGCACCCAAGTCACACAATGCCCTTGCAAACTCGAAATCTCCAATCGTACAAGGGATCGTGAAGGCACCTGGATCTTCCTTCTTCAGGGAAAGGATACTTGAGGCTATGGAACTGCAATGATGCAAGTTACCAACCGGCTCATAGCTCATGGACCTCTTCCTAGTTACCAGGTCCTTCATGAACTTGTCATATCCTGGTATTTTCCAATGCCTCAACTAGTGGGATGTTCACATACAACTATTTTAGCATTGAAAAGAACTTCTGGAACTTCCCATCATCCACCTTCTTCTTCATCCTTTGAGGGAATGGTGGAGCTGGGCAATGGATAGGCTTGAGAATCTATGTGGCCTCCTTTTCCTTCCATTTGTCCGCTCTAGATTCTTCCGCATCACCTAGAGCGTTAGTCAACTCAGCCTCATCTGCAATAACCTATTCAGCAATATCATCCTCATCATCCAGCTCAATCTCTTTCTGTCAATGGTGATCTTCCCACTCCTAGTCATCACAGCCATACAGTGACTACCATTTTTCAAATTTTGGACTTTGTTGCTAGGAAGTGTACCCTTCTGCCTTTGGTTTAGGGATGAAAACATTTGTCCTAGCTGCTGCTTAATCTAGTTGATTGTTGTGGCATAGGATTCAACTTTTTGACTTATGCCAGATATGTCTCCCCGAATATCCTTTATCTAATCATCTTTGGATTTTTCCTTCTAAAGTAGCTCAACTATTATACTCTCCAGCTTTGAGGGTTCATCATCACCCTTTTGAGCCCTTGGAGTAACATATAATTATGTGCAGTCATTACGGTAGCCATCATTCTTTCTCCATTTTCCTTCTCGCTCATGACCTCTGCTCCTGTTCCTGTACCCGCTCCCTATTGTAATTGTCTCTGTATTGGTTCCGACCTTAATTTTTGAAATACCCTTGGACATTGGCCCTAAACCCCTCCACCTAGTATTCCAAGAAGTTTGCCTCCTCCTTAGAGTCAGACTACTCATACCTTGGTTCCTGACCCTGAGCTCCCACTGCATTTACCTTCTAACCTCCAGACCCCATATTATGCTTTGTAAGAAGGTCTGAAGATGTCCTCATATGAGCCAACTCCTAATCATACTCTTCCTCTTTCCTGTGTTGCTCTGTAGTCATCCTTATAACATAGTACCTGCAGCTGCTTTAGCTTCCCTTGTGTGCCAGGCTCTGTTTGTTTTGGCCACTCGGTCTAGTGAGGTAGTTGCTTGCTCCCACTCATTAGTGCTCCTCCTGCCACTGTATCTGTGACATCCTTAGTGTTTTTGTTTAAAGACCTATAAAAAATTTCCAACAAACTGTCATTGGGAATTTTATGATTTGGGCACTTTAGCTTCTTCTTGAATCTTATCCATGTCTCATGAAGTGCCTTTGTTTTCAACTATCAGAAATTGTAGATCTCATCCTCTAGTTGTACCATCCTGGATGGTGGGAAGAACCTTTCTACGAAGGCTTGTTTTTGCTCCCTCTAGTTGGTGATAAAGTCATTGGGCAACTCAGACAACCATAGTGTGCCCTATCCAGATAGAGAGAACGGGAAGAGCCTCAACCTAATAGCGTCTTGGCTCATGCCTGGAATGCTATGCGTTGCATATACTTACAAAGTTTATGAGATAAAGGTTTGCATCATCAACTGCATTATCACCAAGCACCCTTTTCATGTTGAGAAACTTAATCATGGTGCTAGTGATGTAAAAATTTTCCCCAAAAGGCAAAGGTGGAGGTATAATTACTCCTATCGATCCGACTTTATCAATATCCAAACCTCATCATCCTCATACTAAGGAGTGATCTGTGGAACTAGTGTTGCCCATGGCCTCTGTTACCCCTTCTTTGATGGCCAACATTAACTACCTCCTCGTGAGCATCCTCTGCCCCTTGTAGGGCAGCTTGCCGAGCTAATTCTGCCTACTGGCTTCAGCAGCTAACCTGGCTTGCATCTGGTTAGGGGTTTCACTGTGGTCCATTTTTCTCATAGTTTGTTCTAGCTCAAGATCAAGTGGAATCAAAGGGTTTCCGCTTCACCGACTACTGGGAATTCACCAAGTGACAACCTGGCTGGATCCAAAGTATGATTATTGTCTTTCACAATCAAAAGTATGATAACATTCTTGATAATGCTCAAATCACACTCTTGTAAAAATATGATGTCGATCTCATAGGGAATATAGTTAGGATATAGAATAACGCTAGTATTTATTCTTTTAGTACAGTTATTTCCTAATGGGGCTTTTTAAAACAAAGAATCAAGTAAGAAAGTAGTAGATTGTTGTTGTGATCAAATTTATGCAATTAACTAGGGAAGTGTTCCCAATGGATTCATAACAATTTCGGGTTATTAAACTAGTGATCTATCCCAATACTTAGCCTATAAAATTGATAACATAGATTCATCCAAACGACTGATTCATCCCTATTGGATGACTATACTCAATCACCGGATTAAGTCTCTTGCGTGTCTTCACTGTAACTATTATCAACTATTCCAAATTAACTATCCTGCGACCACAACTAAAGTTATTTAATAAAACTTAAAGTTCAAGGCTTTGTTGTTCTTCTCTATTCCTAATCTCTATTTCTCTAGATTCAAGCAAGTAGAAAATTCGGGCAATTCCTAACATTGCGCATCATTAAGAAACGTTTAAGATGAAGAGATGAACAACACAAACATGTGTATTGGTTTACAATCACCTTATGTTAACCCTAGTTAGTTATTCCATCATGGTTCCCACAAGCCTAGTGTGGAGGTTTTGGTTATTCAAAAGCAAGAAAAGAATTATATTTCAAAAAAGAAAATATAATTAAAAACTTACAATGATGATTGAACTAATCCAATTGATTATAACACAATCAAAAGTGTGATCAATTCAAAAACAATGATTATAATTTCCAAGAATTTCATGTAGTTGGTCTTCAATAACCTAAAAAATATTTGTGCAAATAATTGGAATCCTTTCCTAAATTAACAGGAAAACTACTAAAACTGCTGTCGCCAGGTCCTACGAGTCGTCGCATGATGCTAGAAGTCGTGGCTTTCCTCCGTACTATGCCAGGCAGTGTTGAAATCTTCTAAGTCCTGGGAGAAGGTACAACTCGTACAATGACACTATGAGTCATAGGTTTCCTGTCGTGGTCTGATCTTGTAAAGTCTGGCATCCTCTAGGATTTATCATAATTCCATGGTGTGGTCCATACATTATTGTTACGACTCGTGGTCTCTGTTTGTACTTTATGACCTGCCAACTTGACATACTCACTGGATTTCATCACGGTTCCTTGGTACGAGTCATATGATGTTGTCAAAACTCATGCATTCCCTTCGTACCTGGAACTCAGGTAAGTGAAAACTTTCACTTCTTTCCATGACTCCTTGGTACGGCTCGTACCATGATTGTACAGCTCGTACCAAGAGTCGTACTTGGCCCCAACACTTGTGCATAACCTCTGGAGCTTCATGGTACAACTCATACCAAAAAGGTACGTCTCATACTGAGGACTAAACTTGGCCTATTTTTTGCACTTTTTCCTCTCCTATTCTAGTATTCAACACCAAAAGATGATTTCCCTGAAAACAAAGTAAAAGAACCTCATATACGTGTAAACATACCTAAGACCAAGCATTTTTTCAAAGTTTTAAGCATCAAAAGTGTTGTAAACCCACAAAACATCAGGCGCCAGGTTCTGAACTTCAGAGCAGAATTTGACTAACAACTTGGCGAGATGAGAGGCATAGAGCTCCAGAAGCATCCAAGACTTAGGGAATTTTCCCAATATTCTAGTGTTGTTGATGGAGTGGGGCGCCAAAGGGGTTCTAATGTTCAAAAGTATGGCTAACACCTTGGTGCTATTGTTGGCGTAGGGCACCTAGAGCAAAACTTCAGTAGAAAAATATTATAACACTCTGGTGAGATGGCTGGCGTGGGGCCCTAGAGTCCGAACTGTAGTAGAAAATATTCTAACACTCTGGTGAGATGGCTGGCATGGGGCCCCAGAGCCTAAACTGCAGAATTTTTTCTAACGCTTTGGTGCTATGGAGGCCGCGGCGTGCCATACCCATTCCAGGACGGAGTTTGCTTATTTTAAAGCTAAATATTGAGGACAAAACCATTATTTGAGGGGTCACCTATAAATATGACATCTATTTCATTTGTTAGCTATTAGACCTTATTTTGTTTAATCATAGAATGTTGTGAATGCAGCTTCTTGGAGGAGAGAGAAGTTCCTACTTAGGTTTCTTCATTTCTTTATTGTTTTACTTTGAATGATGATTATGTCTTTGTTTTGTCACTTCTTTATGAGTGGATAAATGCCCATTCTAGGGTTTTGGCCATAATTGATGGTTGATGTTTGAAAGACTGATTAATGCTAGTTTTAATTCTTTATTAAAGGTTGTTTATATTACTTGTTTTAATTGCTTATTCATTAGACTTATCACCTTGTGAGTAAATTTGTTGGATTTTGATTGAACTTGGAAGAACCGAAAGGGTTAGAAGTAAATATTAAACAGGAATTCAAAGATACTTTTACCCTTTGGCTGAAGGTTAGAAATTGTTGTCGAGGATAAGGATATACCGTTCAACCCTATTTAGTTAAAATACAAGTAGGCATAACCGTCATTTTATGTATCTGCTGTGACTATAGGGATATAGGCGTTAGGATTCATGAGATAGTTCTTCGATGCTTGGGAGAGTGGAAAGAAATGGGAGAGTAACTTACTACTAGCAACCTTAGAAGGAAAAATATAGTGTAATCACATCCTGAAATCTCTAAGGGATCGATAATCTGGACTTCACTGTCCTATAATACTTGACGACCACGTGCACCAAGAGCTTGATGTCGCCCAAGCGCTTGCAAGTGCACGTGGGCGTCAAGTAATACAGGACGGTGAACTCCCGATTATTGATATCTTAGAGACTTGTCAAATTAATCATTATAAGGTTATTTCTTTATTTCACTATTCTAACAAAACAGATAAAATGGGGAATGATTTGAAGAATTAAACTACTATAAACTTAAAATGTAAAATTAACTAGAGACTAAGATTGGTGCAGACTTGTTTGTACTTCAAATAATAATGAAAATCTAGGGAATTTTCACTTTACTTTTAGGTTGAGTTTTCAAGACATGATTACACTAGATCGATTCCTACTAAGGTTCTAGTTGCAGGTTACTATCCCATTTCTTTCCACTCTCCCAAGCATCCAAAAACTATCTCATGAATCCTAACGCTTATATCCCTATGGTCACAGGAGTTACATGAAATGACGGTTGTTCCTACATGTATTTCAACTAAATAGGGTTGAAGGGTATATCCCTATCCTCAACAACAACTTCTAACCTTCAACCAATGGGCTAAAGGATCTTTGAATTCCTGTTTTATATTTACTAGTTACCCTTTCGGTTCCCTTTCCCAAGTTCCACCAAAAGCCAACAAATTTAATCACAAGGTGATCAGTCTTGTGAATAAGAAATTAAAACAAGTAAATATAAATAATATTTAATGAAGAATAAAAACTAGCATTAATCAATCTTTAAAACGTCAACCATCAACTATGGCCAAAACCCTAGAATGGGCGTTTAGCCACTCACAGACAAGCGGAAAAACATAAAAATCACTCATCATTTTGTTTGATGTAGAAAGTTGTAAATGCAACTTTTAAAGGAGAGACATCCAGACGCTAGATCCCCGAATCTTGGTTGGCTAGTTTCGGCTCCGCAGTTTTCCCATATATACACAAAATCGACTCAACGAATTTTATCCCAACATCTTCAAACACAATTTTTTTGGTAAATATCTTGGTATATTGGTTTCTTTTCCATCTAATTCTAATTTTTTTAATCTTCATAGCTTGATTTTGGTTAGTAGTTTACCCTACTAAATATCATCAAGATCTTGGTGTCCTATTATCTTTCATTCCACTTCTTTTCTGGTGTTTCTCTCGTTTTACTTCATTGTTATTTTTTTGATCAAGTATGTTAGAATTTATTGAGTCAACCATTATTCAATTGACAAGAATCTATTTTAACCAAAAGTAGCAATTGTGTATTTTGTGAACTTTAGACTTAAAAAAATTTCAACATCGGCCAAGCTAATTGTTAGATCACTCAAAAGTATGTAAACTCAAGCAACTTGTGAGGTTGTTTTCTAACTACTAACTGGTTTTCTTTTTTTATTGAGTGTCCTTCAATAGGTAAAATTTCATTGGACGAGAATAACCGAGTTCCTACTGAGAGACCCACACTTGTGGATGTGATAAGGGTCTTGTTGGATTGGACTAAAAGGA
Source organism: Datura stramonium (assembly GCA_018107945.1). Lineage (NCBI taxonomy): Eukaryota > Viridiplantae > Streptophyta > Magnoliopsida > Solanales > Solanaceae > Datura > Datura stramonium. Next base: position 85,813 of record JACEIK010003216.1, read on the forward strand.
TGAGGGTTATGGAAAATGATGTAAGAGAAATGTCACCTCATGTATTTTATAAGGGACATTCAAGTGCAGCTGCTCGTTAAGAATCTTCTCAAATCTTTTCCGCACTACCTTCCATTACTTATACAATCCTTCTCCACAAAAGGCTATCCCACCCAGTCTTGGGAACTCAACTCACCGAACCCCTGCTAATAAAAATATCACCTTTAACGATGACCTAACCCCACAAGTCCAAAAAACCATCTAATCCTTCCAAATCCAACTTCACCACCAAAAAATGAGAATCCAAGGGAAAATGATCCCCAAGAAGATCTTGAAGAGTATGGAGACAACTATGGCAAACAAAGAGGTGGATGAGGTTTATAAGGGAGGTTTGAGAATGGAGGAAGCGGTATAGGAGCTAGAATGCAAATGAACATGCAAGGGGGAAGGCATAAAGCACTAATAAAAACCATTAAAACCTACCTAATAAAATAAATCTCCAAAATAGGCTGGAAAAAAGCGACCTCATGTGGTTGGTTTTCTCCTCCTTTTCAATTTTAGTTTCTTTCAAAAAAAACTGACCTCATGAAGTTGATAAAATGATATAAAATTTTGTTAATTAAAAATACTTACCTCATGAGATCGAATTAAATTATTAAGAAAAATAACAACCTCATGGGATCGATAAATATTTAAAAAAATTCAAAAGAAATTATAGAAACCGACATCATGAGGTCAAAAATACTAATCAGAAAGTACTTAATTTTTTTATTAATATAAATCCTACGAGATTGGTAACATTGAAAATAAAATATATAATTATTAACCGTAGCGACCTCATGAGATCGTAATTTAGTCAATTCCGTAATTAACTTAATTTTTTAACAATCAACCTAGAGGGTCATTTCCTTAACAAAATATATCTTAGTTATTTTCTTTAAACTATTTGCATTACCCCCCAAACTCTCTAGCCTGCTCCTCTTCTATCTCTCTCTACTCGCCCATCTCTCTTACTCAGTCACTGACACCAATGCCTATGCCATCTCTGGCAGTCCGCCCACATCAGTCTCCAGTAACTTGACTAGCTCGCCAGTCTCTAATGCTTATATATGTTTTTTTTTCTCTTTATTTATTTGAAATATCTTAATTAATATTTTTAATTGTATTACATTGTGTAATTATTGTTTTTCAATTTTAGCTTTCAGGGTTTAGTTGGATTAATTATATTATATATAGGAATGGTAGTTAAATTGAAAATGAATTTTCTTGTTGAACTTAAGTTTCATTGGTTGTGAAACTTTGATTTGATATTTTCATTGTTGAATTGATAGTTGAATTGTTGAACTAAAATTGAATCTTAATGAACTTAGTTACTGATAATGTCCAAATTCACTCCTCGTAAACAAAGAGTGTAAATGGTAGTTGGCAAAATAAATATATCCGACTAGTGTCGGGGTCGAATCCCACAAATAATGCACTTAGATGGCAAAGAAGTTGTCTTTCAAGTCAAAGGAGAGAATCATTGTATTGAAACAACAAAGTAAAATTTGGGGGTTGGCAATATCATAACTAAAATGCAATCATCTATTGCCAGGATTTACTCATTCGGTGAGTGCACACGAGGCGATGTCAAGAGGANACAAAGTAAAATTTGGGGGTTGGCAATATCATAACTAAAATGCAATCATCTATTGATCAATCGACACAATACAAACTTAAAATACAATGTGCGCAAGAGCTAGGGGTATGCTTTTGATGGGGCATCAATTGGGTTGGAACTAACTAGGAAATCAATTAATTAATTATAATAATAACTAGCCATGGACGAGGTGACACCCAATGTTTTTCAAACACGGGGATGACTTTTTCCTTGGGTTTTCTCAAACCACAAGGTCCCAAACAATAAATCCATTAAGACTTGGGTTTGAGCTATTTCTAGCCTCAAATCTCTCTTGGGTTCATGGACATGGGTTTTAGCTATGTCTAGTCTAACCTCAAATAACCATTACCCAATTACCTACCATTACTTTCTCACCCATATTCAATTTTTAGTTTTCAAGCAAAAATCAAATAAGAAATCAACACCCACATTTGCAACTATGGGTAAATCCACTAAAAATTGGGAGAAAACAATAGATTTATAATAAATGAATAACCAAGAGATTATTCAAGCAATACTCAATCCAATTTTACCCCAATTCATGCACAAACTACTAGCAAGGAGATTTAGCTACTAATTGATGAAACATACACAATTATATTAACAATCAACATCATCACATTCACCATCAATAGCTAATGCAAGCTCACAAATGCTTTTCAATGGAGATTTTTGTACCTTTAAGAAGAAGAAGAAGAAGAAGAAGAAGAACAAGATCTATTCACTATTCTCTACTTTCTACTCTCTAAAAATCTGGTAAAATATATTTGGTACTTTCCAAAAGAATATACAGAAATAGATTAATATGCTCCTCATGTTCCATGTTAGATGATTTTTCCCTTCCTGTAGGAGGTGCCACTTGTGAGTTACCAGTGTTCTGCCGGTGCCTATTCACTGAATGCCGCTATGTCGCAGGTGCATGGGCAGTGAATTCTGCATCCAACTTGCGCTGGCACCAGCGGTTCACAGGTGCTGACCTGCGTTCCACTGGTGCTCATTCCACTCTGTGCCAGTAGCTTCTGTGTTCCAGTTGGCGTTTCGTCGGCTCCATTCTGTGGAGCGCTGCTCCCATTTGATCAAGATTCAATCCTCTTCATAAATCCCATGCTTTTTCCCTAGTTCTTGCTTTCTCTCCTCAAATTAAATACCTACAAAACTAAAGAGAAATAACATAAAATCCTTTTAAATGATTTAAAAACTAAGTAAAATCTCATGTTTAAAAGCCTAATGAATTGGTAAATTACTAACTCATCAAACCCCCAAATTCGAACCATTGCTTGTCCTCAAGGAATGCAATTCTTTACATCTGAACTTAGGAATAAGCATGTCATTTGAGATTATGCACAAGGGACCACATTGACCTAGACAATCCAAAGATTGCTCACCAGCACAAAGGATAAAAGGAGACTCATCCCTTTATGCAAATACCTCAAAAGATTACCACAATCAATTTGGAATGAGTCACATTTGATTTCTTCACTCAAAAAAAGGGCCTTGATGTTCATAGAAAGTTCATAGAGCATCTCAAGTCATTAAAACTTCACATTCAAAGTTTGCCTTCAAGCTCACCACAATTTTGTCTCAATTATATCCTTTGGCAAGTGAAAGCGTGTCTCCCAAGGAAGTGATGCTACTCACAACAAGAGAGAATTCCATTTAGTTGTCAAACAATGCACACTCAAGGGATCATAGAATGAAACAATTATGCTCACTCTCACAAGGAAATTCTCATGCACATAACATGACCCATAGGCTTGCCCTTCATGTAACTCACCACTAATGTAGAGTTTCTACACTTAAAATCAATAAGGACTAGGAGGTCATGTTGTAGTGTAGGGGTAAAGGTAGGATGACTTTTAAGCTCTAGTGACTAGAACCTCCCGAATGCCCTTTTGTGACTCTTATTGCGTACTTCATTCTCCTTTTAGATTGCCATCACCTTATATCTCTTTGAAATAATTTCCACTTTTGAAACAAGAGCCCTCCTTATCCCTCCTTAGGAACCACTTTTCATATAATTTGAGCAAGAGACAACACTTGTTATGATTCAATTCTTTTCACTCCAGCAATTCAGTCATTCTTTTCATGATGTGGTGTTACTTCACATTGAAGTTCACATTTCTTTTCCTATTTTCCTTCTTGCAACCCCCAAACTTAGGCTTTTGCCTCATTTTTCCCTTTTTTATTCCCACTCCTTGGGACTTTGAGAATCATTTTTGCATTTCTTCTCACAATTAGCACTAGGGAGGATGGGTGCCAAAGAGGAATTACAAAAGGGGTATTAGGCTTGTAATGTTGTTTCCAAGAAAAAATCTTAAAGACTCAACATTGGCTAATAAGGATTCATGTTCAAGGGGGGTCATATGAGTAAAGTAGTTATCCAAAAGAAATCCTAAAATCATTTTTCAAGTGCAACTACATCTATGATTTTGCCTTGAGTCACACTTGGGGCAAGTTCTAGACAATCGTTCATGCAAGAGAATTAGACTAAAACCTTTCCCATAAAGCATCATCCTCCAAGGGTTTCACACCATTTCCATTACCACATCAAGAATCATAAAAAAAGATCACATGAGAATCAAGAAGCCAAACAAAGAATGTGCAATTCATGACAAAACGGTACTCAACTTCTCAAATTCAATACCTCTTTCTTTTCAAAATTCATCAGCTATGCCATTTAAGAAAATTATTCTGGTGGTACCTCCCAGAAGCCATTGCAATTATTGACTCAAAAAAACTCAAACTTTGCATTTTTCCTTATGAAAGTCGCCTCTCAATCCATCATTAGGAATTGCACCTGGTTCGACAATAAAATAAAAGAAAAGAAAATCACTCCTTTGGAAAGAACCATGGTATAAAGAAAATCCAAAGGAGTTTATTCACTAACTATTATAAACAAAAGATGATAATTGAAATTTGGGCATACAGCTATTTGAAATTTGTAAAAGACCCAATAATTGACACTAACAATTTACAAGCATTTAGTTTTTCATTTATTATGAGCCCCACCATCACGAGTCTGATAAAGGCTCAACAACCAACCATATTACAAATAAGATTTTCAAATCCTCCTAACAAGGGCAATAAAAGATCCGTCAACAAGCCCGATAAGGGCACAAGAATTTAGCAATAACAATTACAAGAGAGACAATCACAAGAAAGACACTCTTCCCACCCCCAACTGATAGAGAACATTGTCCCCGATGTGCAAGTTAAGAATAATTAATGAAAAGAGGGCTCCCTAAATGATTTAATGAGGGGAAAAAGGAACCCAGGAGTATGTGGCCTCATCAAACTGCCATGTAGCAATCTCAGATTTGGAGGGAATCAATGGATTAGGTGGAAGTATGAGTGGTTTGCCCGGTGAAGCTAATTCCCAATGGTTTGGGAGGGTTTTCAGTGCATGATAGGAAGTTTTATCCACCCCACCAGGCCACCAAGATAGATCCACCTCATAGACAGTACTTATCCTTGGACGAGGTGGTCTGCCGTAGAAGATTTTCTCATCCGATATTACCTCAGATGGAATATCATATCCTACGCACTAATCATTTGGCAGGCTTCTGCTACTAGCTAGTTGGGTATCATCAGGGGCTAGTATATTTAGATCGATATCCCTTGGTGGCAGTTCCTCTTTGTGGTTGTCAAGTTCTGTCCTTATGTTAGCTACTTCATTTTCCAACACTTCAACTCTCACACATACACCTCCCAATTTGATTTCACGTCCTTTTTGATGGATTGCTGAATCATTGAGGGAATGGCCTTTGCCAATTTTCGAAATTGAGCTTCATGAGTCCGGGCCTTATGTGTTATTTGAAGGATGCTCATTGTTTATAAAGTGGTATACCTATTGTTTGGTGTTGAATATGTTGCACTTTCATGGGGCCTTGAAGGTGAAGTTGTTGCTGATTCCATGGCCAACTTGGGGAGTTTAAAACTTGGGGCATTCTTATCTGTTTTAGTAGCCAGAGTAATCACTTCCTAAGCCCTCACTGTTTTGTCCAATGGCTTGAACAGATGACAATTTTCATGAAGGCTAAGAAGACTGATGAGAACAGGGCAGTGCATATAAGTTGCTTTTTGCCTGGCCTTCCTTTTGAATTTCTTAGCAATAATCTCCCCCACATTTATGTGTCGTCGATCCATGATGCATGCCACCAGGATGGCGGTCTCAATGGAAACATGAGTTGTGTTCTTGGAGGGAATGATACAAGCACATACAAAATTAAGCCACATTTGTGCTTCAAATTTGAGATCATGCAGGTGAATCACGCCATTTGTTGTAGTCCCATGCGGTTGAACCAAAACAATTATCTCTGCCACCCATTCAAATTGATCATCTTTATCGACCAATTTTATTTTGAAATCTCGACTTGGATGCACTAGATCAGCCTAATATATAGAGTTGATTTCCTCCGGGGTGATCGAAACTTCTTGGCCCCATATCAGCATCAATGAAAAACATGACATCTTATCAACTCTGCCTTTATGCTTCAAAATGTCCAGTTGGGCTTTATAGGAGTCATAAAACTCCTTCCCCAACTAAGAAAAATAAGCGTCCAAGGGCATTGTGAAGGGCTCCCAATCTCCAATTCGAAGTTTATCATAAATATCTGGAAAGTCATCCTTGAAGGAGTCAACCTCAAATCGAGCTTCTATCGTGATCGACTGGTGATCCTTACACTGAACATAGTGACTTGATCTTGGGAATATTTACATGCCCAGGTTCTACGTTATACTGTAGTTCGATTCATGTTTGTTAAGGAAATTGATTATAGTCTCATGCCATTTTATATTATGTGTGCATGAACTAACCAATGTGATTAGCCCTTTGTTTGTAGGTGAAATATGCTAGGAGAGGCTTAAATTTATGATGCATGAAAAATATGGAATGTTGGAATGTGTTGGAGGAAGATTTCATGAAATGTGCATCAAAATATCAATGTCGCACTACCCAACGTGCCACGCCGGTAAACCACGCGACCAGAAACGTGTCACGTCGGTGTGTGTATGCGAGATACATGCCAGGTAGTGTGCCTGCACGTTGGCTCCAAGCCATGCTAAGCCCTCATGCACACCAGCATCCATGTCATACAGGCAGGAATATGCGCGCGATGCACATGCCAAGGTAGGTGATGTTGCGTGAAGGTCGTGCCACGCTGCGCGAGCAGTGGGCCAACGTCCGTGCCACGCCGATGGCACTCGGCCATACCGTGCGAACAATCAACAACCAGTAGTTGTCCTTGTTTGGACCATTTCACAGAGGCAAATTGAGGTGCCCAGGTCCGTGACACAAAGGCAGTTCATGCTCGACCAAATTTTGCAATTTCTCACTTACTATAAATTAAACACTTAGGCTTATTTTTCTTTTATAACGACATTATTTATAAAAAACGAAAAGGAGAGAATCACCTAGGGTTCAATTTCATTGCTTCTCTTTTAACCATTCTTGTATGTACTTGAATTCAAACATGTTTTTGAATCTTTGTATGAAAATGACTAGCTAAAACCCTTCTTATACGGTTGAGGCCACATGACATTATTGTATTTGCATGAATTCGTTGTTGGTTCAAGTTTAGTTTGTTGTTTGTCTTGCATTCTTGTTTAATTATCATTTTAATGCATGATTGTTGACACCCATTTTCGACCTCCCTATGCACCGTCTAAGCTACGTATCATTGTATATGTGTGTATTTTAAAATTACCATAATTAGCATACATACTTGAATTTTTCCACAATTATTTTAATTTAGATTTCTACAATATTTTATCACATCAATTTAAAGTTTAAATTTTTAGTATAATATATAATTACTGTTACACCCCGTAAAATTCCCGACACATAGATGGCCTATTCACATGTTGGTTAAGAGTTTTTGAAAGCCATACATGCTAGAAAAAGGCCCGGGAAAAGA